>JAGDYQ010000089.1:635413-646637 GCA_021962125.1 Bulinus truncatus
TTTAGTCCCAAGTGGGAAATTAAATCTGACCCAGAAAGATTTCAACATTACCACTAAAATATGCCAGTTTGAAAAAATTTGATTGGGAACCAACCTGAATCTATTCAGGTAATAATAGAAGGTGCATTATATAATAATAATTAAGTGCAATAACAGGGGGGGGGGGGAATAATAATAATTTAGGTAATAACAGTAGGTGCATTATATAATACATGTAATAATTTTATGTAATAACAGTAAGTGCATTATATAATAATAATTTACCGCCTAAATATTTTATGCTCCATTTATAATTATTTTGATTATATTAAATGAATGCACCACTTTGTTCTATTTATAGTAGTTAACAAAAAGAAAAACATTAGAATTTCCCTCAACATTCTAAAAGTTGGAAAAATAAAATTAGACATGTTGGTCAAATAAATCAGCTGCAACATCTCCAGACTAAAGGATGCCTCAGAGTTTCTCTGATGTGAGACCTCATTTGCTGTCTGAAGCCATGAAATTGCTGAATCTGTTGCTGGAGCTGTTGAATCTGCTTAGCAGGTCTTGTCGTTCTTGGCTTTTTCCACGATTCACTTCTTCTTCTTCCTCTTGATCTCTTTCTCCATCTCTCTCCAGCCTCTTCTCATATTTATCTTTCATGGGCTTGCAGCTTGGTTCCGGGGGCAGACATACTATTAATGAATGAATTGACCAGAAGAAGTTTGTATTAAATAATAACTTTAAAAAAATTCGTATTTTATTAGCTTAACAAAATTTATTTTATAATTTTACTTTAAATAATCTGATGACGATAGCAAGATATGTTTCATTACTTCAATTGAGGTCATTCATACAAGATACTTTAAATTTTATTCCTTTTTAAAATCAATGCCAATATCGAAAACATAAGTTCCTTTGATTTTATAAATATTTTTAAATATACAAATACCTCTAGAAAGATAAGGCATGACCTATATACTTCATATCATAGCATTAAGGCCTGACCTATATACTCATATCATAGCATTACAGGGCAATATAAGTTTAATTTACATGACATTAGGCCAGATATGAACCCAAAATGTAATGCATCCATAACTACATAAAACCAAATGTACAGTTTGAGTAAAGAATACAGTTTTGCAAAGTTAGAAATTCCAGTAAATAAACTGAGAAGGTTCATTTTATGTGTTTCACTAATCAAGGAGTTGGCTTGAGCTACCTTTTTCTTTCCACACTTTCATGTCTTTCAGTTCATCCTGGAGTTCTTTGCACTTCATTTCTCTGTTGAAGTGCCAGAAAGTCTACACCGACACAATCTGATCAACAGAACATAACAAAAATAAACCAGAAATAAGAGTCAAAATGTACTGAGGAAACAAACAATTTTATCTCCAAGATTGTTTTTAGTTTAAAACTTAAAATAAAGTGGAAGTAAAAGCTTTTTTCTTTAGTTGCTTTTCCATAACAGCTATATTGTGCAATCAATCAAACATTACCAACATAGCTATATTGTGCAACTAATCAAACATTACACCAACATAGTTGCACTAGCTTTTCACAACTGACCTTTCTTCCTAAGTCATCAATTTTTCCGCAGTAGTTCAATTCCTTCTCACTCTTGAAGTCTTCAATCTGTCTATTGTGTTTTCTCTGCAACTTAACTGCCAGATTCCTGTCATACTGTAGCACACCAATCTTAGAAGTTAAATCTTCTTCTATCTTTGAAACCTGTAAAAAAAAAGCTTAAATGTATCCTTTCCTTCACTCAAACTATTCTCTATGCCCATGAGGGCAGCATTTATTGTTATTTGTCTGTCTGTTCAGATATAATCCAAGATCCAGACAAACAAATAACGTGAAATTTGTTACACATTTACATAATTACATGGGGAAGGTTATAGGACAGGTTTCGTTTCATCTGAATTAGGTAGTTTAATTGTAATTAATTTTTTTTTAATTATTTTCCCTCTTAAAAGCAATCTCCGTATTTTCATAAACTAAAATTGCTCGGTGACATCATTTCCACGATGATCTGAATGAACTTATGGCGCTGGTGCCATGTTATTTACTGCTGATGCAAAGAATTGTTGATGTTTTCGTCCTCTCTGATTTGTACAGTTTGAGGAAGGTAAAAGAATGAAGAAGGATTTTAGAAAGAAGTGTGTAGCCATAATAATAGAAGTACTATATATGTCTATACTAGAAGAGGGAGAGAGAGGGAGGAAGGGAGAGGGGAGAAGGGGAGGGGAGGGAGGGGGAAGGAGGAGGGGTTGGACAAAGGGAGAAAAGGATGGGAGTGGAGCAGGGGGAGGGAGAGAGAAAAAGAAGGGAGGGAGAAAGGGGTAGGTAGGGAGAGAGGGAGGGAGGGAGAGAGAGGAAGGAGAGAGAGTGGAATGAGGGAGGAAGGGAGGAGAGAGGGGGAGGGAGAGAGAGAGATGGAAATGAGAAAGGGAGAGAGAAAGGAGAGAGAGGGGTTTGGGAGGAAAGAAAGAGGGAGGAAGGAGAGGAAGAGGGATAGGAGAAATGGGAGGAAGAGATAAAAAAGATAGAGGGGCAGGGAGAGAGAGGGAAGGGGAGGAGGAGGGGGAGAGAAGGAGGGGGAGGGAGAGAGAGAGAGAGAGGAGATGGAGAGAGAAATGGGAGAGAGGAGAGGGAGAAGGAGAGAGAGAAGAGAGGAGGGAAGGAAGAGGAAAGTAAGGGAGAGAAGTTAGGGAGAAAACGGAGATTAAGCAAAACCTTATTTTAAACTGGGCAAAGAGGAAACCAGTACTTACCTTCCCCTAGTTTTTTATATTTAAAGAGGTCACAATAAATTTGCAGAGAATATCTGAAGGAAAAAAACACCAGCTTACAACAAAAACTGGCTTACAACAAACAACACCAGCTTACAACAAACAACACCAGCTTACAACAAACACAGCTTACAACAAACAACACCAGCTTACAACAAACATAGCTTACAAAAACACCACCAGCTTACAACAAACACAACAGCAAACAACACCAATTACAACAAGCAACACAGCTTAAGTCTTTACCAGCAACAAACAACGTTATAATAAACAAACAAGCACCAGCTTACAACAAAAAACACCAGCTTACAACAAAACAACACCAACTTACAACAAAACACCAGCTTACAACAAACACAGCTTACAACAAACAACACCAAAAACCACAAAAGCCAGCTTACAACAAACAATACCAAAAACAACAAACAACACCAGCTTACAACAAACAACACCAGCTTACAACAACAGCTTACAACAAACAACACCAGCTTACAACAAACAACACCAGCTTACAACAAACAACAACAGCTTACAACAAACAACACCAGCTTACAACAAACAACAACAACAGCTTACAACAAACACAGCTTACAACAAACACCACCAGCTTACAACAAACACAGCTTACAACAAAAACTGGCTTACAACAAACAACACCAGCTTACAACAAACATAGCTTACAAAAACACCACCAGCTTACAACAAACACAGCTTACAACAAACAACACCAGCTTACAACAACACTTACAACAAACAACACCAGCTTACAACAAACAACACCAGCTTACAACAAACAACACCAGCTTACAACAAACAACACCAGCTTACAACAAACAACACCAGCTTACAACAACAGCTTACAACAAACAACACCAGCTTACAACAAACAACACCAGCTTACAACAAACAACAACAGCTTACAACAAACACAGCTTACAACAAACACCACCAGCTTACAACAAACACCAGGTTAATTAAAAATTTTCACATAAGAAACCAAATATTAACAAAACATGTGCATGCAAATATCAAATAAAAAGAGGAATCTTGAGAAAAAAAACAAAGCTTTTTTGTAAATATCTAAAATTTTTCTTTTACAGCACAAAGTTTCAGCTTTTTCATTCCGGATTAAAAAATGTTTCACCTTAAAATCTGCCTCTGCATCCACTGATGTTTTCTGTCTCACGTAGTTTTTCTCTGAGGTTTTCATTGGTTTTGCTACAATAATGAGCGGTTTGGTTTTAACGAAAAAAACTTAATTGACTTGGTCAGTTCTGACAAACTGCTGTACAAAATTTTGAGAAATGCATAATTGTTTTCTTTAGAGCTAAGTTTAACATATAAAATTTACTTATTTTTCTTTGAATTAGAAGCCAACTACAAATTAATTTCAATAGTTCTTGAATAGAGAAATGCAACAAATAATTATGAAGGGTCAAAAAATATTTCAAAAAGGTAAACAGAATAAACAATGTTCCTACCTCATAATTAGTTTTAGCCTCTTCCATGTCTTCCTCCAGCTTCCTCCTGTCCTCAGTGGCTTTCCTCTTTCTTTCAGTCAAGTTCTGTCAAGTAATTTTTATAAATCTTGCAATATGTAACTAAACTGTATGTTTCAATTTATTTTATTAAAATATAGTTTAACAGTATTGCACCAAATTTAAAATACTTAAAAAACAGTTTAACAGTATTTCACCTAATTTATGTAAAATACTTAAAATACAGTTTAGCAGTATTTCACCTAATTTATGTAAAATACTTAAAATACCATACACACTCTTTTTTTGGTTAAACTTTTTTTTATGTAACAAAATTAAAAAAAAAAACAAAACACAAGATCCTTTTAAGAAAATTTTAGCAAAATTGAAACAAAAAATCAATACATGTATTGAAACAAAAAATCAATACATGTATTGAAACAAAAAATCAATTCATGTATTGAAACAAAAAATCAATACATGTATTGAAACAAAAAATGAGCTTTGTATAGAAAGAAATATTTATTTGTTTTTTTTTTGTTGACAGATTTTTTAAAATGTATTAGAAAATTTTTTTTTATTATGGAAAATGTTACAAAAAAAAACATGGAATAAAAAATAGGTCATGCTACCTTTTCCAATGTGGTGTTTACAGCTCGAAGGTCATTCAATTCCTCAGAAAGACTGGCAAGTTTGACCTCTGCTGCCTTACGGGCTTGCTTTTCATCACGATTATTGGATGTCAATACTGCAACTTTCTGTTCATCTTCTTCAAAAAAAATCCAAAAAAAAGAATGTGTGTAATTAAAGATATAGATCAAATGAATTTAAGTTCATTCGAATCAGATGGAATTTTAGTTAAAAAGATAGAAAAGAAAGATGAAGAAAAAAATAATATAAGTATGGAGTGCCCCTAGTCACAGAAAACTACCTTCTCTCTGTAATCTCAGTTTCTCCAGTTCATCTTTGCTAGTCAGATTCAAATTAGTCGACAGCTGAATCTGCTGCTTCAATTCTCCCTCCCGCTTACGATATTCTCCAAGCTCCAACTGCAGCGTGCTGATTTGAGCTGAAGCCGTGCTAAGTTCAGTAGCTAAATGGACCTGTTGACACAACATGAACAAAAAGTTTATGGACATTCAAACTACTTTTATCCTTTTTAGATTTAAAAAAAAAAAAACATGTTTGTATGTGATGTGCATTACAAAGATGCACAAACATAAAGTACCTTTTCTTGCTCCAATGCCAGAACTTTAGCCTGTGACTGCGTGGCAGTTGTTTTGTAGCCTTCGTTCCTTTGTTCCAGGACGGAATGGCTTTGTTCCACATATCTGATGAAAGAAGTGAACAGTTTGAAAAAAATGTTGATAAAAAATGTTAAATTTCGAAAAACATTAAAAAAAAACAACATATGAAATATTTTAGAAATTCTAAAACCAGTTTTAATGTTTACACAGAGAAGTCTCTTATAGCAACAAGATCCACATAATTTAATTACAACTAACAAATGTAGCTGTAGATTATCCACCTTGAATAAAAATAATTATAACAGAATTGAATGCAACATGCCAAATTTGAAGCATAATACACAATTAACTGTTCCAGAACTACTGCATTTATCATTTGATGTATAGTCCTCAAATTTCACCACTCAAATCAAAATAGTACAATTAAATGTTTTATTATTTCTCCTGGAATGCTATACTCAAATGCAACTGTTGTTTACAATGTTATGATATGACATTTACTGAAGTTGAATCAACTGTTGTTAATGTTATGATATGACATTTACTGAAGTTGAATCAACTGTTGTTAATGTTATGATATGACATTTACTGAAGTTGAATCAACTGTTGTTAATGTTATGATATGACATTTACTGAAGTTGAATCAACTGTTGTTAATGTTATGATATGACATTTACTGAAGTTGAATCAACTGTTGTTAATGTTATGATATGACATTTACTGAAGTTGAATCAACTGTTGTTAATGTTATGATAATACGTTGACTGAAGCTGAAGTCTTAATGACAAAGTTCTAGCTCCATGAGTTCCATTTACCTTTGGTTTTGTTCAAGCAGTTTAGCAATTTTTTCATTTTGTTCTTGAACTTTATGGCTCTGATCATACAAATCTTTTTTCAATCTTTCATTTTCCTTTTAAAAAAAAATGTATTAATTATACGGGTCTGAATTAACAGCACACGTAACAATCAGTCTAAAAGTTTGAAAAATGAAATAACTCATTATAAGATGAAAGAGCAAAAAGAGTGGGGAACAAATGTATGTGAAATATTTAAAAACAGATAACGTATCTGAAGAATGTTTTTGAACTAAGGTGAGTGCTTTGTTTAAAAGAATGAACAATGTTTACCTTTGAAGGAGCTACTAAGACTTAATTGGTGTCATCTTCTCCAGAATATCTCAATTCTTAACATGCTGCATGACCACCCCCAACAAAATGTGACCATGCCTCTAGAGAAAATTCAATATGACTCACTTGCACTATCCTAGTTATGTTGTGCATCAGAACATTGGCCTCCATTGAGGGAGCAGCTAGGGCTGATCCATATGGATTGAAGGAACTCAGAGCCTGTGGACTGTGACTCACCACTACATTATTCAAATGTTCTATCTTGGTAAAAAAAAAACAGATCACATTAAATCAAGTCCATATTAAATCAAGCCCTGATAAATGATAGCTACAAATTGTAAGGATGACAGAAGAATAAGAACATACATTTTAAACAATGATCAATGTGCTAAATTTGTTGCTCTATAAAGCTGTCATTATTTCAATATATAAATTGGTGACCATTTGAGCAACTTTGCTTTAGCTCCAACATTTCTCATCTAATGAGTATTTATAGTTTTTGTTTGGATACCAGATTTACAAATAAATTATTCATAGTAAAGTAAAAGGATTTCAAACAATATTTTACTTAATATATTTAATTTGTAATAATATTATTTATTTTTTTAATCTAATCGACATATTGCATACAACATGTACCATATTTTTGTAAAACAGTTATAGAATGTGATTAATGTAGTTATAGTTTTTAAAATTTAGTACAATAAATTTTATGGTAGTACACCTAATAGATTTGTACAATAATAAATTTTATTATGGCAGTACACTTAATAGATTTGTACAATAATAAATTTTATTATGGTAGTACACCTAACTGATTTGTACAATAATAAATTTTATCATGGTAGTACACCTAATAGATTGGCCATAGATTCAAAGAGAGACTTTGCTTGCATTTTATAATGGAAACTATTAGATTGCAATGAATAGTAAAAATTCTATGAAAATATTCAAAATAAATAAACTGACCTTCTCTAATACTTTATCCACCTTATCAGCCATCTTGGACAAGCCAATCCTAACTTCAGTGTTTTGCTGGCGGGTTTCACTCAGAAGGGCAGGGGCTAAGGCATCAGCTGCAGATGGTTGTGATGAAGAGAGCTGAGAATGTGCTGCCTGTTGGGGCATGCCTGTGCTGACTACAAGGCATCCGAATGTTGCAGTGGTTTTTGTTGGATTAGAATTATTTTTTTTCCAGAGTAAGTGTTAACATTTTTTAGGCAGTCACCAGAGTAGAATTCACAAGTATGCATTGAACAGATAAATATTCAAATCCAAGTTGTAGGTGAGTTGACGAGCCATGCAGAAATTCAAGCCACCAGAGCCATAAAAAGAATATAAATAACAACACTCATTCTATAAGAAATTTTCAAAAGACACAATTTTAAGAAAAATGAAACATAATGGTAGAGTGGTTTTTACATAATGGTAGAGTGGTTTTTACATAATGGTAGAGTGGTTTTTCCCATGAAAATAATTGTTTAAGTAGATGGGTTAAAAAAAAAAAGTTAATTTTCAACAAAAATATAAAATGGCAGCTTTTAATTCAAAGCTGTAAGAATATAAAGTAAACCATATAGCCAAAAAGACACTTTTAAATATAAATGCAAGCTGTTTCTATCATATATATATAACAATTACAGCAGTAGGATCATTATGAAATAATTGGAATACAAAATATCTGCTTGAAAACATTTTTTTTTTAAAGTTACTTTTACTTTAGTACAAAGACACCTGCAAAAAATGTACTATCAATACATGGAGTAAATCGCAAATATACTTGCAAAAAAAAACAACAAAAAAAAACACATGAAAACATGGATTAAAGTAATACCCCTCTGAACTTTGGGAATTCTAACCAAACACAGAGCTAAACATGGATTTAAGTAATAAAATGGATTAAAGTAACAAAATAAGCTTGCAGCATGCAGGCCCATAGCTGATGCATTCACAACACACTAATACCAAGCTCGCTAGCAGACTGACTAACAGTGCTAAAGAGAACAGCATTAAGCTGTGTCTGATCAAGTTTATAAATATCTTATGAATGTTAACATTTTATAAAATGATGAAAGTTGCACAGAAAAATATTAAAAGGTTTTGGAGGGATTGATAATATAAGAGTAAAATTAATAACCAATTCATGTTTTTTTTTTCTATTTTTTTCTAAATCTAAAAAAATAATAACTATTTCAATAAAAACTTTAGACCGTACTGACCTCCAAATGGTGTTGCTTGACTTTGAACTCCTCCCGTGTTGCTTTGACCTATACAGCTTTGTAATATGGGGGGGAAAATGCAGGCTTTAAAAAATCTTAATGATTCTTAACTGATTTAAATTGAAATACGGATTCACTAATAAAAACTAATGTTTCAAGTCATCCCAGATGTTCATCCCAAAAGTTCATGTTCATCCTTTGTTCGCATGTCTCATCCCAGAAGTTCTAACTAACCTTCATCCCAGAAGTTCATATTCATCATGTTTATCCCAGAAGTTCATGTTTATTCAAGATGTTGATTCCAGATATTCATGCTCATCTCCGCAGTTCATGTTCATTTCAGATGTTCTATCCCCTACTGAAATTAAACCCACACCTCTAGATTGGTTGAAATATACATACCACAAAGCTGATCTGAACATTTTCATCAACATTTAATATGACAATTTCTGCTGTTGCTGCTGCTGTAAAAGCTGTTGCTGTTGTTGGAGTAAGGCAGCCTGCTGCTGTTGAAGTAGGGCATTAGGGTTTTGGTAGGCAGCCAACTGCTGGGCTCCATGTAGATCTGAGAAAACAGTACTTTCTAAATTAATTCAATGAGCAGAAAATGCCATGTCATGTAAATAATTTTTTTTCACCATGTGCATCATATTTGACCTTTAGACTTCCTGTAAAAAAAAAATCCTCAGGTGAACTAACTCCTGTGTTTAACATGACATCTCTGTAAAATCCCTATAGAACGAACTCCTGTGTTCAACATACAGTAAAATCCTTTAAAAAAGTCTGACCAACATTTAAATTACTTATAGAAGAAGGATAGAAGGGGGAGATAAAAAAGACCATTCCAATTTTTCAAAAAAAAAAAATTAAAAAAATGACAATAACAAATTCATAAAGGAAGGTTATGAACATAGCAATAAGACATTGAAGAAAATTTCAGTTTATAAGACTATAAAAGAATCTTTCATGCTATCAGGGATTTAACCTGTCAAGTACAGCGTATCAGGGATTTAATTTGTCAGACAGCTATCATGGATCTTAAATTGGTCATACAGCTATCAGGGGTTTAATCTAATATCATACAGCTATCAGGATTTAATCTATCATACAGCTATCAGTGATTTAATCAGTCACCACAGCTATCAGAGATTTAATCTGTCATACAGCTATCAGAGTTTTAATCTGTCATACAGCTATCAGTGATTTAATCTGTCATACAGCTATCAGTGATTTAATTTGTCATACAGCTATCAGGGGATTTAATTTGTCACACAGCGATCAGGGATTTAATCTGTCATACAGCTATCGAGGGATTTAATCCTGTCATACAGCTATCAGGGATTTAATCTGTCATACAGCTATCAGGGATTTAATCTGTCATACAGCTATCAGGGATTTAATCTGTCATACAGCTATCAGGGATTTAATTTGTCATACAGCTATCAGGGATTTAATTTGTCACACAGCTATCAGGGATTTAATTTGTCCTATAGCTATCAGGGATTTAATTTCCTCACACGGCTATCAGTGATTTAATTTGTCCTTTACAGCTATCAGGGATTTAATCTGTTTTACAATTATCAGGGATTTAATCACTGTAATTACAGCTATAAGGGATTTAATTTGTCAAAGAACTATCGAGGGATTTAATCTGTCATACGGCTATTATGGAATTTAATTTGTCATACAGCTATCAGGGATCTAATCCTGTCATGTATATGTACAACTATCAAGAGGGATTTATTTTAATCTGTCATACTTAGCTATCAGGGAGGTTTAATTTGTCTATACAGCTACCAGGGATCTAATGTGTCATACACGGCTATCGAAGCAGGAGGTTAATCTGTCACTTTGTACAACTGTATCATTATGGGATTTAATTTGAAAGTCCCACGTCTATCTCAGGGATTTAATTTGTCACGGAGCTCTCAGGGGTTTAGTCTGTCATACAGCTATCTTCAGTGATTTAGTTTGTCGTACAGGCTATCAGTGATTTAATTTGTCATACAGCTATCAGGGATTTAATTTGTCATACAGCTATCAGTGATTTAATTTCTCCTTACAGCTATCAGGGATTTAATTTGTCATACAGCTATCAGTGATTTAATTTCTCATACAGCTATCAGTGATTTAATTTCTCATACAGCTATCAGGATTTAATCTGTCATACGGCTATCAGGGATTTAATTTGTCAAAGAGCTATCAGAGTTTTAATCATCCTTATTACATCTATCAGGGATTTAATTTGTCATACAGCTATCAGGGATTTAATTTCTCATACAGCTATCAGTGATTTAATTTCTCATAGAGCTATCAGGGATTTAATCTGTCATACAGCTATCAGGGATTTAATTTGTCAGACCTGGCTATCAG
>JAGDYQ010000089.1:647137-691139 GCA_021962125.1 Bulinus truncatus
TGCTGCCTCTTGCTGGTAGCTAAGCAAATTTCACCCGGCAGAACCGGAGGGCGCTTTAGTGGCGCACTCTGCAGTACACATTTTTGGCGCCCTCCTCCCTTTATGAAAACCATTCAACAGCACTCTTCGGCGCCCCTCCTAGTTCAGCGCCTTTGCGGTCGCACAACCTGCAGTACCTTACTTCCGCCTGGGGCGTTCCACAACTTCACCCTAGTTACGCCCGTTTGTCAATTTTTTAAGAACTCTAACTTGAAGTGGATATTGTTCATATCAACTTTGAAATTTAAGTTATACATCTAGTTTCTGTTTTAAGGTCGACTTTTTTTCTTCCGCCGAAAAAAAAGAAATTTAAAAAATGTTATTTCAATTCTAATATAATATGCACATAGTTTGTTGATGTTATTTCGTGCATTAAGTGTGCAGTGACCCTCATAATAACTTGGTCGAGTATGGGAAATCCGTGATAAACTCTAACACTGTTTTATGATTCTGTTTGGTCGATCAGTAGCACCGGAAATCAGTAGGAAACCTGTTTATTTTCGCACATCTTCACATTTTGTCCCCTCTCATTCCTCAGACAATTATACGTCATGAACGATTAAATAACAAGTTGACGTCATACATTTCAGTTTACCTTCTATATCAAAGATAAAATATAGAATAGTGCTGCCAACTTTTCCCCTGAAATATCCTGAATTAGATGTAAATATATCTAGATACCAAAGTGTTATTAAATATAGTAGATAGAATCAACGTTGATTTATAAATTATACACACACATATATATATATATATATATATATATATATATATATATATAATTATCCTATCCCTAGTTATCACCCCTTTATTTTTTATTTGTATTATTCCCCTTTGGTTGTATGGTAGTGTGCTGGTGGAAGTGATCTGTTTGTTTGATAAGGTCAAGCAGGCTTTGTTGTCGGGTTTGACCGGTAGAGCGTGTCAGTGATTGGTCAAGGATCACATGACACTACGGAGAGTGTCCGTGGACGGTTACTCCGGGCAATTCTAGGAGTCATAAGGTCATAGTTTCACGTCATGGTATCACGGTGTAGTCATAACAGGATACACACTGAGGATGAGCAAAGACATTTTGTCGTTAGTAAAAGCTTGTTTCATTGATGTTCTAGTCTATTGTATCAGCCTAAGAACTATATCATTGTATATATCATGTATTAAAGTTGTATTCTTAATGTTCATAGAATATAGTCGTATTAATATTCTGGAATTGAAATGGGATACGACAGTAATAATTTAATGGGTGGTTGGGGGTAAAGCTTTGGTAGCGAGCCGGATCTTTGTGCTGCAGCTCAGTCTGCTTGCTGGGGTACGAGTTAGACTCCCGGTGTGTCCAGTAGTGATGTACAGGATCTCTGAGATAAACATTTCATCCGTACAGAAACTTCACACTCGACAACAATAATAATTTTAAAAAATGTATGGATACATTGTAGAGAAAAAACATTTCAAGATCAATTATATAATACGTGAACATTATTGAATACTTCTTTACAACTAGAATATATCTCAAAAATATATATCGATCTGGTGGTAACTGGTTCTGAATTATCTTAGTTGGCAGCCCAAATATATGAACAGCCAGTTGCACTTAAAAATCAAGAGTGTGGAACTATAGGGGAAAAAGAGAGACTGGTAAAAGTCAAAATGAATGTAAACACTTTATGAAGAGTAAAATTCTCTCATAGAGAACATAAACTTGATCAAGTAGGCCACCCCTTCAGATCAGATCCGATGGTTCACGGATATTCACGAAGTTGACCGAAATAACCCGTAATAAATGTTCAAGAGCGTGATTGTAAAAAAAAAAAAGTTTAAGAGTTTAGAAAAAAACGTGCTTGACCTAGTTTGCACCCAACTATGTCTCGAGAAAAAAGAGGCTCTATTTATTACATGTAATGACGTCATAGAGAAAGTGTCGCGCTTGAAAAATGAACAACAAAACATGTTGTTTAACCCAATACAAGGGTGGGACAAGATTGTTTACTATGATAACCAAAATGATATATCTCTAGGATTTGTCTGATCCCAAGCATAATGTCGAAATATGTGGGTGTGTACGTAACAACACTGGAAAATATAAACATTTCGATAATATTTGAATATTTATTAACTTACTGTGTGTACTGTATAGTCAGTCAAATGACATTTATCAATGAAATGGACGCGTGCATAGTATTGCCCCATTTATATGATAAGCATACACTCGCTTGCTAGTTCTGTCAGTTTATCTAAACAGGGCTGTTCTGCCAGTTTATCTAAACAGGGCTGTTCTGCCAGTTTATCTAAACAGCAATGCCGTAACGAGCTTAACTCGCGCCCGGGGCACAATACCTTTTTAATACATTTTTAGCGCCCCCCCCATTCGAAAATCATATAATATTATATGTAAAATATAAATTTGGCGCTCCATTGTGAGTAGCGCCCGGGGACATATGTACCCCCCGCCTCCCTAGCTACGCCTCTGCTAAACAGGGCTGTTCTGTCAGTTTATCTAAACAGGGCTGTTCTGCCAGTTTATCTAAACAGGGCTGTTCTGCCAGTTTATCTAAACAGGGCTGTTCTGCCAGTTTATCTAAACAGGGCTGTTCTGCCAGTTTATCTAAACAGGGTTGTTTTAATGGATGGAAAAAAATATGCGATCGACTACATGCCCGCCCCCCCCCACCCTTCCAGTAAAAAAAAATCCAAAAAATCCGACCCTGCAGTGGGTGCCCCAACTGGAACCTTCGCGTAGGGCCCAAAAATATCTCAAAGTCTCTGCCTAGGCCCCAACTCCCTTTCCCACAGGAACGGCGCTGTATCTATATCTATCTGTCAATATGGCTGTCAGTGACGGTCGAGTGGTTGCAGACGTCCTTATTAAAACAGTTTATACAGGATTTTTCCCCCATTCATCAATTCCAAGAAAAAGATGTTGCAGAAGGCATATCTTTGTAAGAGGTTAGTCAGACATTTTGTACAATTTTACATTTAAATTTAGAATACTTTGTTTTGATGATGGATTCTCAGATAAATCTAAAATACATAATTTGTAAAATTCCTTTTTTCTTTAACTTAAAAACAAATTACAAACTGTTTCATTAAAAAAGAAATTAAAAATAAATACTCCCCAACATAGTGACTGAGGCTGGACTGAATTTGGACTTAGAAATTCGCCGAAAGAGTTCGCAAAGAAAGTGAGTGAGAGAGAGGGATGAGTGGAGAGAGAGGAGGGAGAGAGAGAAAGATGGGGAGGAGAGATGGAGGGAGAGAGAAGAGAAAGAGGAGAGAGAGTGAGGGAGAGAGAGGAGAGAGAGATGGAAGGAGAGAGAGGAGCGAGAGATGGAAGGAGAGGAGGGAGAGATGGAGGAAGAGAGAGAGTGAGGGAGAGATAGAGGAAGAGAGAGTGAGGGAGGGAGAGAGTGAGGGAGGGAGAGAGTGAGGGAGGGAGAGGAAGGAGTGGAGAGAGAGAAAAATGGGGAGGAGAGATGGAGGGAGGGAGAAGAAAAAGAGGAGGGAGAGATGGAGGGAGAGAGAGTGTGGGAGGGAGAGAATGATGCTCTTCATATAACAAACAGTAATCATTTGCTGCTTTTTCTTGTTACAGAAGAATGACACAGGTTGACCAGATAACTGTTGCCCGCGGGACAAGTGCAGCCGTTAGGCTGTTTGTTCCGACCATTATATTCGATATTAATTACATTTCATTGGCTTGAAGTTCGGCTTTTCTGCGGCCCCCGCCTACACGCGAAACCAATCTATTATTCGTACCAGAGCTGTTCTTATGTATTGGCAAACTAGGCCACAGGACCCTTCCAATAGAAATCCCTTTAAAATACGATGTTCAAGTAGGCCCCATTGATAGTTCAGCCTACCATGGGCGTATTCATGGGGGGAGGGGGCATTAGCTCCCCCCTACATTTTGAAAAAATGTCATATAAGAGTGGGGCATTTGCTCCCCCCCCCCCTTACATTTAAAAAAAAATGTCATAAAGTTGTTATTTGCCCCCCCCTGGAAAATGTTCCCCCCCCTGGAAAAATTCCTAGCGACGCCCATGCAGCCTACAGCTCTAACTAATGTATACCTTGAGCAACCGTTAAGTAAGACTTAGAATGGCACTCATTGACACAGGAAGCGTTAGTTCATGTAAGTGGATTCTCACAGGTAAAGTGCACATTAACCGGGTACTGATTATAACCGGATGCTGATGTATATGAACATAATTATTTCTTCCGGCCTATCCCCAGCTATTTTTGTAACACGACATTGTACGCTGCTGAATGGTGCTTGGGTCACGTGATGTTAATACTTATGTGTGTGACCTAATTTATGGGCAGTGTATGGTTGTATCAGTAGAGTGAGGGACAGGCTTACGTCAGTTGGGGCCCCGGGCGCAGAAGAAAATGTTGGGCCCTTTAGAAAAAAGAGAGTCATGTCTATGGGTTTAAAATTGGGCTCTGTGGGGCCCATGGCGCGCGACCTGCCAACTAAACTATTTGAAACTTTAAAATAATATCTTGCTCCATAGATAAAAGTCTATGACTTGCTCCATGGATAAAAGTCTATGACTTTCTCCATGGATAAAAGTCTATGACTTGCTCCATAGATAAAAGTCTATGACTTGCTCCATAGATAAAAGTCTATGACTTGCTCCATAGATAAAAGTCTATGACTTGCTCCATAGATAAAAGTCTACGACTGGCTCCATAGATAAAAGTCTATGACTTGCTCCATAGATAAAAGTCAACGACTGGCTCCATAGATAAAAGTCTATGACTTGCTCCATAGATAAAAGTCTATGACTTGCTCCATAGATAAAAGTCTATGACTTGCTCCGTGGATAAAAGTCTGACTTGCTCCATGGATAAAAGTCTATGACTTGCTCCATGG
This sequence comes from Bulinus truncatus, assembly GCA_021962125.1. Taxonomy (NCBI): domain Eukaryota; kingdom Metazoa; phylum Mollusca; class Gastropoda; family Planorbidae; genus Bulinus; species Bulinus truncatus. The sequence continues at coordinate 652,050 of JAGDYQ010000089.1, forward strand.
ATAAAAGTCACATAGATAAAAGAAACATTCACATTTTAAAATTGCGGAACTTATGAATTATTAAAAAATTGTGTATCCAACCGGTTTCTTGTATCTTCTCACTCCAGGACACATTTTATTAAATCTTGTAACTACCTAACATCCGTCATGAAATAGCTCAAGAAATATGAACCGGTGATGTCATGGTCTACTTCCATTTTGTATAAGGGGGGGGGGGGTGAGAGGGGGGCAGTCTCAAGTTACATTATCTTTAGTGGTTTCGTGATCGCAGTCCACTCCTTCACTGGACTCAAAGTGAGACAGAAACAATATCTCTTTCTCTGTATGTATGTATTTGTATGTATGTATATATGTATGTGGGACGGATGGCCGAGTGTAGATTCTCGTCTGTCAAGCCTCTGTGAGAACTCATGGAATTTTTCCAGGACCTGATGTAAGTTGGTGATAAGTCTATCAAGTCCACCCATCAAATGGTACTTGACTTAATGTAGAACAGTAAATGCGACTGGGCGTTGTGCTAATCACAGAATCCCTTTTAAAAGGGATCTTTAGCCTGATATTTAGCCTATTTCGATTTGATGATTTATTTTAACTAGTCGCCAATATGTGCTAGTACGATAGGGAACTAGTCGCCAATATGTGCTAGTACGAAAGGGAACTAGTCGCCAATATGTGCTAGTACGATAGGGAACTAGTCGCCAATATGTGCTAGTACGATATGGAACTAGTCGCCAATATGTGCTAGTACGATATGGAACTAGTCGCTAATATGTGCTAGTACGATAGGGAACTAGTCGCCAATATGTGCTAGTACGATAGGGAACTAGTCGCCAATATGTGCTAGTACGATAGGGAACTAGTCGCCAATATGTGCTAGTACGATAGGGAACTAGTCGCCAATATGTGCTAGTACGATATGGAACTAGTCGCCAATATGTGCTTGTACGACAGGGAACATTTTTAAGTGTGTACTCAATAATTGTGTGCTGCAAGTGTGTACTCAGAAAATGTGTGCTACAAGTGTGTACTCAGAAAATGTGTGCTACAAGTGTGTACTCAGAAAATGTGTGCTACAAGTGTGTACTCAGAAAATGTGTGCTACAAGTGTGGGCTCAGAAAATGTGTGCTCAACATGTAAGTGCTATAAGAGTGTGCTCAACAAGTGTGTGCTATAAGAGTGTGCTCAACAAGTGTGTGCTATAAGAGTGTGCTCAACAAGTGTGTGCTATAAGAGTGTGCTCAAGAAGTGTGTGCTATAAGAGTGTGCACAACAAGTGTGTGTTATAAGAGTGTGCTCAACAAGTGTGTGCTATAAGTGTGTGCTCAACATGTAAGTGCTATATGAGTGTGCTCAACAAGTGTGTGCTATGAGTGTGCTCAACAAGTGTGTGCTCAACAAGTGTGTGCTCAACAAGTGTGTGCTATAAGAGTGTACACAACAAGTGTGTGCTATAAGAGTGTGCTCAACAAGTGTGTGCTATAAGAGTGTGCTCAACATGTAAGTGCTATAAGTGTGTGCTCAACATGTAAGTACTATAAGTGTGGGGTCATTCCATGTCAACTCAACCAGTTTTTTGACAATTGTTCACCCGACCCCCTCAGATCTTCCTGAAATTTTCAGGGCTTGTGGTACATTCAAAGTTGAGTGATTCCTGAAAATTTCAGGCCATTTGGTCAAAAACTTTCTGAAATATGATTTTTTTAATTTTTAAGGGTAGTCGCGAGTGGGCGTGACATTTACATTGTCACGATATCTGCTGGATAACATTCACTAATGTACAATCTTCCACCACCAATGTTGTCTGGCAGCTCATCAAGACAGTATTGCTATGATGATGTGCATTTTGCCAATTGCAAGAAACAGTTTGATAGTAGGATTGTGTGTACATAGATAAGATACCATCAGTTAACTGCATCGGCAGCATAATGAGCATACGCTGATATCCGCCTTGCATGGCTGCGTGTATGGCTGATAAAAACAAACAATCTGTAATTTGATTTTGTAACTTAAAACTAACTGTATTGTTTCATAAAATTTGATTGACATTTCATTGCTATGGTGATTTACCATGATACACGTTAATGAGGCCCGTAGCGTGCGTGGTCAAATAATGATGAAAACTGTCTGAAGTGCAATGTCTGGAATTTTTTAGGGCATTATGTATGCAAGCTACACTTGAGATAAATACATCATTCAACTCAGGATAAAACAATGAGTAAATACTGAAAATTACAGCCTGATACCTTTTTTAGTTTTTGAAATACTCGCTACGCAATATTCAATAATAGTGTATAATCATGCAATTTCATGCAACTTTTCACCAAGAGGGCGTTAAGACACCAACATGAAATTTTCACCATAGCTAGTACTTGCCAAGGTTAATAAGTGTGCAAAATATGAAAAGTGTGAATTACTGTCCGCATGGTCATCTGGGGGTCGCAATAAGTGCAAAAATGGACGACCATGATGCTTAAAGGGGCCCACCATGAGTACACTATTATTTATTAACAGGAATTCTCTATCAAAATAATAAACACATACATGGTACTTACTAATTGTATAACAAACATCATTTCATGTCTTATAGTTTCTTGGCTATACCGAATCAAATATTGATGAAAACTGTCTGAAGTGCAAAGTTTGGAAACTTTTAGGGCATTATGTGTGCAAGCTATACTTAAGATAAATACATCATTCAACACAGGACCAAACAATGAGTAAATACTGAAAATTTCAGCCTGATACCTCTTTTAGTTTTTGACATATTCACGTTCAAATATCGCGAAAATGTAAATGTCACGCGCACTCGCGACTACCCTTAAAAATTAAAAAAATCATATTTCAGAAAGTTTTTGACCAAATGGCCTGAAATTTTCAGGAATCACTCAACTTTGAATGTACAACAAGCCCTGAAAATTTCAGGAAGATCTGAGGGGGTCGGGTGAACACCACTGGTTGAGTTGACATGGAATGACCCTGTGTGCTCAACATGTAAGTGCTATAAGAGTGTGCTCAACAAGTGTGTGCTATATGAGTGTGCTCAACAAGTGTGTGCTATAAGAGTGTGCTCAACAAGTGTGTGCTATAAGAGTGTGCTCAACAAGTGTGTGCTATAAGAGTGTGCTCATCAAGTGTGTTCTATAAGAGTGTGCTCAACGTTTGTGTGCTCAACACACCCTTACCAGGGGCGAGATGTTTAAAAAAACTAAAGCTGTGGTTAATTTCTTAAGATTCAAATTCACAACAAACAAAACAATGGTCAAGAACTTGTATGTTGATTCATTTTGTATTTGCTCGAAAAATATATCATTTAAAAAAAAGAAACACTGCATGGAGCCAACAATGTATAGAAACAGTTCAAACAATGTGTAGAAACAGTTCAAACAATGAATAGAAATAGTTCAAACAATGTATAGAAATAGTCCAATCAAAAAGAAGAAACATACAACATTGTTCAAGCAAATGTACAATATTGGATTATTTATACAAAACAGTGAAAATTTGTTGGAGGCACAGTCACAAAATTTATTTATTTAATACACATAATCTGTTAATTATTGAACTGACTAAATGTAGAATATATTCAATATACATGTATAATGGGATCAATGGAAACATGATCAATATTCAATCAATACTGACAATTTAAAATTCAGTGATGAGGCAAAATCTATTCTTAGCACATAATATCCTCCTAATTCATTCTAAAACTTTCTTAAAATTTTGACAGATGGCATCACAAGCGTTATAGCTGACAGCAATATGGCATCACAAGCGTTACAGCTGACATCAATGGAACTCCATAGATGGCCTGGAGGGGGATGTGGTGGTCAGCTTGGTCAACTGTTCATGATGGACTGATGGTAGGGAAATCCCCCCCACCCATCCCTTCACTGTCTATTGTGTGCATCAATGTTTTAATTTTCATGATTAAAAAAAAGTTGTTTAACTATTTACTATTTGGTGATTAAATCTTTTATAATCAGGACATAAGAAAAGCATCTGGATAAACATCACACAGTTCTACACAATTACTGTATTACTAATGAAAATTTTGAAATAAGCTTTAGTATTTAAAAAACAAAAGATATTACTGTGAACACTCATTGAGATAAAATAAAAAGTAAGATTTTTTTTTACATCAGTCTAAAATAACACAAACTGATTGTCAACTTAATAGAAAAGGGTAAAAATGTAACTCAACACTGGACTTTGTCCTGGAATGTAAAATGAAATGCAGCCCAGTGATAATTATTGTATGGTAAGCAATAATTGAAAAAACTACTCATATCTTAAAACCTAAAAACTACGTCAAAAATGTGTTTTATGAAATTACGCCACTTAACATCATTTTAATATATGAAGAAACGATTTCGGTTTAGATCCTGCTCATATATTATATACTTAACCATTTATCAGTTTTTATTTGTACAGTAGAACTACCATAATTAAAACTTTATCTCTTTTTATTTTTTAGCACGCTGAATGTTGAAATTTGTAAGTTAAGTGTATGCAGTTTATGGATTCATATTTTTAAAATACAGAAAAGTATATTTTTAATATAAAAATGCGAGAAAATAATGATTCATGTTTTGTAATAGCCAATGTGTTGCAGGATATGGACTCAGGCTCATTCAAATAATTCTAAACTTCTAGGTGTTCTGTACATTTGATAAAAAAATTTAAATTGAGCTGTCTGATCTATGTCAAACTTTGTTGGGTTTTTTTGTAGATACAGTGACAATTTTAGTCATTCTGTAATGAATATCAAAAAAATTTATACAAATCCTTAGTAAATATTTAAAAGAAATGTAAAAATATGATGGACAAATTATTTGCATAAATAACAGGATCTATCGTTTAGAAACTAACATTTTGTTTACACCATTTTCATTCAAAATTTAGTCCAATGGTTTTTTTCAATATGAAAATCTCAAGCCAGACAATTATTTTATTTGACCGAACATATAAATAATTCAGAGTCATCTTAACAATGTTAGGGGCCATATTGAACACCATTATGTTAGGGCTAGAGAGACATTGTCAAAACATTACCTTCTAAATGGATAATTAGCAAGGAACCCCTAAATTCATCAACTCCTGGCCAGTAATAGTGCCTAAAAGACATCACATCAATGCCTGTTTCAGAAAAACTTGTTGAGCAAAATCTATATCTGATTTTTACTTTAAATCAAATAAACATATTTCTAAAACAGCTCTGCATATTACATGTTTTAGTTTATAAAACTAAACATTGTTAGTTAAATATGAAATTGTTTAAATATAAAAGCAATTATGTACACTAATAACTTTGTATTACAGACTAAAGAAAAAAATTGATAAATTAAAAACAAAAAAAAATTCAAAATTCTTTTTTCATTGATTCAGTCGTTCAGTGCCTTGACAATATTTGTAGAGTTATAAAAAAAAAAAATGTTTTCTTTAAAAAAGTCTGAAAATCACAAAGGCTATCTAAACTTATAACAAAATCTCTCTATGCTCCTGTTCCTTTGTTAGCTTAACCAGTCTAGATCGTCATCATCGCTGTCATCACCAAACAATGGAGGTGGAGGTTGAGGTTTCAAATCCTGAATTGGGAAATAAACAGGGAAATATTCAATAAAATACTTCGAAGTTTTCCTTTAATTTAACGGAGGCTTTAAAAATACTTTTTTTCAGGCCAGGTCATCATGACATGCCAAAATTTAACCTCTAACGAGTTTATTGAATACGGGGCAAAAAAAAAATGAGAATGTAATTTTTCTACGAACATGTCTAAATGTTTTCTATAGTGTCTTCCATTGTGAGGGCAACCCACTCAAGTCTTTTTCTAATCTGCTATCTATGGCTATGAGCTTGCTAAGTGTTATTAATTATCTTCATTTCAAAAATACAATGATATAAAACATAACTAGATGGTCATAAGATTTGAAATCTGAAGTTGAGGGTCATGAGTTCAACCCTCACTGACTGACCCAGGTTAAGATCCAGAGTCCAACCTGGACTTTAAATGGGTCATGGACATAAGTTGGGGAAGTTCAAAAGGAAATTTTTATTTCATGCAACTTGGAAGGTTTGTTTTATTTCAAATAACAATTAAAACTGTCTGTCTATCTCTTATGTCCTCATGTTTTGAACAAAACATGCTTCTCCCTTTAACTCTCCAGATAATTTAATTGAAAAATAAAAAAGTGATATAAAGTTTTCTCAAAGAATTATTCCACTGATATGTTTGACTAATTTAACTTTCATTATTTTTTAACTTCACTGAAGTCTGATAAATTCACCTCTTCATTTGGTTGATCTTGTTTCTTTCCTGGTGCCAACTTGGTTTTTTCAGAATCACTGACCGCCACATTGATAGATGAAGATGGAGGTTTTGGAGCAAATCTTGCACCGAATGTATCAGACACTGTGGTGTCATCTCCAAAGAGTGGACTGGAAAAGAAACACTTCTTCATGTAATGTAAAAATTAATCGTGGTAAATGAGCAAGAATCAAGTAATTTTAAGTTTAGAAATCGATTTAAAAAACAAACTACAATAAAACATTGCCAAACCTATCTTCATCATCTTCGTCATCAAACAAAGGCGGTGGCTGATCTATCACATCCGTCCTGGCCTTCGGTGCTACAACTGTGCTTGCTGCAAGGCTGGCCGGAGCTCCTCTGCGACTATGACCTCATTTACCTCATGGACCGTTTGAAGAGCAGCAGGGCTTGATTTAGCAGACTCCAATCCTAGGTGGTCACTGTGATCTTGGCTATCAGATTTACTGACTTCCTCTTTGGCTTTTGAAAGTGAATCAATTACAGGAACGTCTGCAGCTTTCTGGGGGATATCATCCAGGGCTTCCTCAAAATCATCATCATTATCCTCATCAAGCTGTTGATCATCTGCCGCTGCTAAATCCTCAATTTCTGGAGCTTTTCTCTTGTCATCTTCACGCAAGGATGAATCAACATTGGTTTCCTCAGGTTCCTCCTTATCATTTAAAGGCAAATGACTTTCCAAAGCAGTCACAGCAGCTTCTGAAATTTTCTCTTCCACAGCCACATCCTCTTGCTTGTCTGCATCCACTTTGACTTCCACTGTGGATGGTGTTGCTTCTACTGCCTCATATAAATCTAAGGACCTTTTGAGTTCTGTGTCTAGTTTAGACCCGCCAGCTGTTGGAGTCGGTTTGATTTCTGCAGAAAGAATAAAATACAGCTGTTTGAGGATTTAATGAAAGCTGTTCAGAATATGATATTTAGTTTAAGAGAAGTTGTAAATAATTTAATGTGTATTTCAGCACAATGAACAGAGTGATATAGAACAACATAAGTTTTATCATTTTTTTTCCAGTTCATTAAAAAAAAATTGTGGCAAACAAGTTCCACATTGCAGTGCTTGATTGCAGTGCCTGATTGTTGACTCACTGGACACAGATTGAAGGATACAGAATGTGTCAGATTCACTCCTCAATCAACACAGATTGAAGGATACAGAATGTTGTCAGATTTACTCCTTACTGCTAAATCTGGTAACCATTTTTTTTACAAATTATAATACAAAAATATTTACAAACATTACTCTGCATTATATTTAACACTTTAAAAATTTGATAAAAAGTTTTGTCACATTTAGAAAAATAGCGTTGTGATAGAGATTATAGATCTATTAATTAGAAATTGTGATAGAGATTCTAGATCTATTAATTAGAAATTGTGATAGAGATTCTAGATCTATTAATTAGAAATTGTGATAGAGATTCTAGATCTATTAATTAGAAATTGTGATAGAGAGAGATTCTAGATCTATTAATTAGAAATTGTGAGAGAGAGAGATTCTAGATCTATTAATTAGAAATTGTGATAGAGATTCTAGTATCTTTTAATTAGAAATTTAAATTGGGTAATGGCCCACCTGAAATTCATCCTAGCCCCACCTGAAATTCATCCTAGGCCCAACCATGGATTGTGACCAATGTTTTGAGTAACACTGATTTAAAGCTGTTGTGATTCTGAGCAAGTCAGCAGATTTTATTTTTCTAAAACCAAAATCTAATTTGGTCCAATTATAAAATTTTTCTTCTGGTTTATTTACCTATTTCATCATCCACTTCATCAACACCGACTTCCTTGTTCACTTCCGTCTTCTCTTCTATTATATCCACTTCCTCTTCTTCATCACTTTCTTCATCTTCCACTTCTTCTTCATCACTTTCCTCCTGTTTTGGTGGCGTTAGGCTAACCAGCTTCAAAGTTGTTTGCTTATAAAAAAAATAGTTCATCTCTATGAAAATAAGTAGACTCAAAATTATATTTTTTTTTTTACAAAAGCAGTGTGCAAGTCCATAGAATAATGCAAGTCCATAGAATAATTCAATTTAACTTGGAAATATATGTTGTAATGTTAAGATTGAAATCAACAGACTTTGGGAGAACTTCAGAAGAATGTATAAGCAAGCAGTACTTTTAAGCCAGAAGCAATGCAGGTCATGAGTATGGTCAAGTCATAATTGAATGTAGGTCATGAGTACTGTATGTAGGTCATGAGTACTGTATGTAGGTCATGAGTACTGTCAAGTCAGCTGTTTAGTAAAAACAAAAAAAGAATGACCTTGATGACGTTAAGTATAGTTGACAAAACTTCTGCTCCAGTGTAACTCTCCTCTGTATCAAATTCAGCCCTCAATGTCTGGTAGACGGTGTTCATGATTTTCTTCACCTGCCAATGAAAGAGTAACAGCTGAATTTCCTTTTTTTTATAATTTATAACATTTACACATGGACAAAGCTATTCCTAAAAAATTAAAAAATGAGTTTTAATAACATTAAAAAAAAATAGCCCAGACTTCAGGTAAAATTAGTTACCTAAGGAAATTAATTTTAATATCAAGAAAATCTTTTCAATATACATGTACCAGGCAAACTGTAAATATTTTGGTGTAAAAATCCCACAAAGTTGAGAGATTATGACTACATTTTTTTCATCCTCAGATATTAAGGCAAAAGTTCTTAAATTAAATTTCAAACCAGCAAGTTTTGTTGAATACTTTGCAAATTTTTTCTTTAATAAAGTGGACAATTTAATCTACTAATGTGCTATTATTTACAATTGCATTTAATAAGTTTTAAAGTTCTCTTAGTCTAATAGGTCACTGGGGCAGATGTAACCACTGCATAAGAAGGAATTATGTTGTTAGTAAAATGCCACTTCCCTACCTAATATCAGGTACCCTTTAAAGCTGGGTGGACTTGGGGGAATATAAATAAATTTCACCAGGGAAAATTAACCTCACCGAGGGTTGAACCCTGGACTCTCTTCACAGCTTGGCCATCTGCCCACCCAATAAGCTATGCATCCATCTTTAATTCAATAAAAGTAAAGGGGCATCGGCTATCAAGGAGATTTTATTTTTCAAATCTACATTTAATTTGGTCCCAAGTGGAAATTAAATCTGACCCAGAAAGATTTCAATGCATTACCACTAAAAAATATGCCAGTTAAAAAAAAAATTTGATTGGGAACCAACCTGAATCTATTCAGGTAATAAAAGAAGGTGCATTATATAATAATAATTCAGGTAATAACAGTAGGTGCATTATATAATAATAATTTTAGGTAATAACAGTAGGTGCATTATATAATACATGTAATAATTTAAGGTAATAACAGTAAGTGCATTATATAATAATAATTTAGCGCTTCAAATATTTATGCTCCAGTTTATAATTATTTTGATTATATTAAATGAATGTACCCACTTTGTTCTATTTAAAGCACAAAGAAAAACATTAGAATTTCCCTTGACCCCCTTTTTCATGTTAAAAGTTGGAAAAATAAAATTAGACATGTTGGTCAAATACCTCAGCTGCAACATCTCCAGACGGTGCTGATGCCTCAGAGTTTCTCTGATGTGAGACCTCATTTGCTGTCTGAAACTGCTTGCGCATCTGCTGAATCTGTTGCTGGAGCTGTTGAATCTGCTGAAGTAGGTCTTGTCGTTGCTCTTTGGCTTTTTCCACGATCTCACTTCTCTTCTCTTCCTCTTGCTCAATCTCTTTCTCCATCTCTTCCAGCCTCTTCTCATATTTATCTTTCATGGCTGCAGCTTGGTTCCGCAAGGTGACATACTATTAATGAATGAATTGACCAGAAGAAGTTTGTATTAAATAATAACTTTAAAAAAATTCATTTATTAGCTTAACAAAATTTATTTTATAATTTTTGCCTTAAATAAATCTGATGACGATAGCAAGATATGTTTCATTGTTTCAATTGAGGTCATTCATACAAGATACTTTAAATTTTATTCCTTTTTAAAATCAATGCCAATATCAGAAAAGAAAAACATAAGTTCCTTTGATTTATAAATATTTTTAAATATACAAATGTCTCTAGAAAGATAAGGCATGACCTATATACTTCATATCATAGCATTAAGGCCTGACCTATATACTTCATATCATAGCATTAAGGGCAATATAAGTTTAATTTACATGCATTAGGCCAGATAGACAAAATGTATGCATCCATAACTACATAAAACCAAATGTACAGTTTGAGTAAAAGAATATGATTTAAGTTAGAAATTACAGTAAATAAACTGAGAAGGTTCATTATGTGTTTCACTAAATCAAGGAGTTAGCTATCTACCTTTTCTTTCCACACTTTCATGTCTTCCAGTTCATCCTGGAGTTCTTGCACTTGTTTCTCTGTTGAAGTGCCAGAAGATCTCACCGACACAATCTGATCAACAAATAACAAAAATAAACCAGAAATAAGATTCAAAATGTAGAAACAAACAATTTATCTCCAAGATTGTTTTAGTGCCAAACTTCAAAAAATAAAGTGGAAGTAAAAAGTTTTTTCTTTAGTTGCTTTTCCTGTAAGCTATATTGTGCAATCAATCAAACATTACCAACATAGCTATATTGTGCAACCAATCAAACATTACCAACATAGTTCGCCAGCTTTACAAACTGACCTTCTTCTCTAAGTCATCAATTTTCCGCAGTAGTTCGTCCTTCTCACTCTTGAAGTCTTCAATCTGTCTATTGTGTTTCTCTGCAACAACTGCCAGATTCCTGTCATACTTTGCTTGCAAATCACGAGTTAAATCTTCTTCTATCTTTGAAACCTGTAAAAAAAAAAGCTTAAATGTATCCTTTCATACTTAAATTATCTCTATACTTATAAGACGCATTTATTGTCTGTCTGTCTGTCTGTTCCCTTATAACTCAAGATCCAGACAAACAAATAACGTGAAATTTGTTACACATACACATAATTACATGGGGAAGGTTATAGGACAGGTTTCGTTTCATCTCGATGGGTAGTTTAATTGTAATTAATTTTTTTTTTAGTATTTTACTATATTAAAGCAATCTCGACGGCGCCATAAATAAAATTCCTCTGTGACATCATTTCCACGATGATGCCGAATAGAACTTGTAGCGCTGGTGCCATGTTGTGGCTATTACTGATGCAAAGAATTGTTGATGTTTTTTCAAGCCTCTCCGATTTACACGTACAGTTTGAGGAAGGTAAGGGAATGAAGAAGGATTTTAGAAGAGGTGTGAAGCCATAATAGCCAGTACATATATATATTTGTATACAAAGAGAGAGAAGGGAGGGGAGAGAGAGGAGGGAGAGGGGAGAAGAGAGGGAGGGGGGAGGGAGGAAAGGGAGGAGGAGGGGATGGACAAGGGGGAGAAAAGGATGGGAGAGGGAGCAGGGGGAGGGAGAGAGAAAAGAAGGGAGGGAGAGAGGGGGTAGGTAGGGAGAGAGGGGAGGGAGGGAGAGAGGGAGGGAGAGAGAGGGAATGAGGGAGGGAATGAGGGGGAGGGAGAGGGGAGGGAGAGGAGGTTGGAAATGAGAGGGGAGGGAGAAAAGGAGGGAGGAGAGAGAGGGTTAGGGAGGGAAAGAGAGGGAGAGAGGGAAGAGGAGAGAGAGGAAGAGGATGGGGAGAAATAGGAGGAAGAGATAAAGAGAAAGAGGGGGCAGGGAGGGAGAGAGAGGGAAGGAGGAGGGGGAGAGAAGGAGGGGGAGAGAGGAGAGAGGGAGATGGGAGAGAGATGGGAGAGAGGGAGGGAGAGGGGGAGGGAGAAAGAGAGGGAGGGAAAGGGAGAGAGGGGAAGGGAGAGAGGGGTAGGGAGAAAACAGAAGGTAAACAGAAAACCTTATTTTAAACCCGGGCAAAGCCAGGTACTTGCAACTAGTTTTTTATATTTAAAGAGGTCACAATAAATTTGCAGAGAATATCTGAAGGAAAAAACGCACCAGCTTACAACAAAAACTGAAACTTACAGTAACAAACAACACTAACTTACAACAAACAACACCAGCTTACAACAAACACAGCTTACAACAAACAACACCAGCTTACAACAAACACTTACAAAAACACCACCAGCTTACAACAAACACAGCTTACAACAAACAACACCAGCTTACAACAAACAACACCAGCTTACAACAACACTTACAACAAACAACATCAGCTTACAACAAACAACACCAGCTTACAACAAAAAACACCAGCTTACAACAAACAACACCAGCTTACAACAAACACCAGCTTACAACAAACACAGCTTACAACAAACAACACCAGCTTACAACAAACACCAGCTTACAACAAACAACACCAGCTTACAACAAACAACACCAGCTTACAACAAACAACACCAGCTTACAACAACAGCTTACAACAAACAACACCAGCTTACAACAAACAACACCAGCTTACAACAAACAACAACAGCTTACAACAAACAACACCAACTTACAACAAACAACAACAACAGCTTACAACAAAAACTCACAGCTTACAACAAACACCACCAGCTTACAACAAACACAAGCGGCAACTTAAAAACTGGCTTACAACAAACAACACCAGCCTTACAACAACACATAAGCTTACAAACACCACTGGCTTACAACAAACACAGCTTACAACAAACAACACCAGCTTACAACAACACTTACAACAAACAACACCAGCTTACAACAAACAACACCAGCTTACAACAAACAACACCAGCTTACAACAAACAACACCAGCTTACAACAAACAACACCAGCTTACAACAACAGCTTACAACAAACAACACCAGCTTACAACAAACAACACCAGCTTACAACAAACAACAACAGCTTACAACAAACACAGCTTACAACAAACACCACCAGCTTACAACAAACACCAGGTTAATTAAAAATTTTCACATAAGAAACCAAATATTAACAAAACATGTGCATGCAAATATCAAATATAACGAGGAATCTATGAGAAAAAATCAAAGCTTATACTTTATTATCTAAAATTTTTCATTTACAGCACAAAGTTTCAGCTTTTTCATTCGGATTAAAAAATGTTTCACCTTAAAATCTGCCTCTGCATCCACTGATCTTTTTCTGTCTGCGTAGTTTTTCCTAGAGGTTTTCAATGGTTTGCTTTGTTAATAAAACAGTTTGGTTTTAACAAAAACAAACTTAATGGCTATTGGTCAGTTCTGACAAACTGCTGTACAAAATTTTGAGAAATGCATAATTGTTTTCTTTAGAGCTAAGTTTAACCATATATAAATTTACTTATTTTTCTTTGAGTTAGAATCCAACTACAAATTCATTTCAATAGTTTCTTACAATATAGTAACGCAACAAATGAAAATTATGAAGGGTCATTAAATATTTCTAAAGGAGTAAACAGAATAAACAATGTTCCACCTCATATATTAGTTTTTAGCTCTCTTCCATGTCTTCCTCCAGCTTCCTCCTGATCCTCAGTGGCTTTCTCTCTTCTTTCAATTCAAGTTCTGTCCAGTAATTTTATTAATCTTTGCAATATGTAACCTCAACTGTATGTTTCGAATTTATTTTATTAAAATATGGTTTATTTAGTATTGTTCCAGTTTCTAAAATACTTAAAAAACAGTTTAACAGTATTTCACCTAATTTATGTAAAATACTTAAAATACGGTTTAGCAGTATTTCACCTAATTTATATAAAATACTTAAAATACCATACACACTCTTTTTTTGGTTAAACTTTTTTATGTAACAAAATTAAAAAAAAAAACAAAACACAAGATCCTTTTAAGAAAATTTTAGCAAAATTGAAACAAAAAATCAATACATGTATTGAAACAAAAAATCAATACATGTATTGAAACAAAAAATCAATTCATGTATTGAAACAAAAAATCAATACATGTATTGAAACAAAAAATGAGCTTTGTATAGAAAGAAATATTTATTTGTTTTTTTTTTGTTGACAGATTTTTAAAATGTATTAGAAAATTTTTTTATATTATGGAAAATGTTACAAAAAAAACATGGAGATAAAAAAATGAATTCAGTGCTACCTTTTCCAATTGTGGTGTTTACAGCTCGAAGGTCATTCAATTCCTCAGAAAGACTGGCAAGTTTGACCTCTGCTGCCTTACGGGCTTGCTTTTCATCCACGATTATTGGATGTCAATACTGCAACTTTCTGTTCATCTTCTTCAAAAAAAATCCAAAAAAAAGAATGTGTGTAATTAAAGATATAGATCAAATGAATTTAAGTTCATTCGAATCAGATGGAATTTTAGTTAAAAAGATAGAAAAGAAAGATGAAGAAAAAAATAATATAAGTATGGAGTGCCCCTAGTCACAGAAAACTACCTTCTCTCTGTAATCTCAGTTTCTCCAGTTCATCTTTGCTAGTCAGATTCAAATTGCTTCGACAGCTGAATCTGCTGCTTCAGATTCTCCCTCCCGCTACGATATTCTCCAAGCTCCAACTGCAGCGTGCTGATTTGAGCTGAAGCCGTGCTAAGTTCAGTAGCTAAATGGACCTGTTGACACAACATGAACAAAAAGTTTATGGACATTCAAACTACTTTTATCCTTTTTAGATTTAAAAAAAAAAAAAAACATGTTTGTATGTGATGTGCATTAACAAAGATGCACAAACATAAAGTACCTTTTCTTGCTCCAATGCAAGACTTTTAGCCTGTCATCATGGCAAGTTGTTTTGTAGCCTTCGTTCCTTTGTTCCAGGACGGAATGGCTTGTTCCACATATCTGATGAAAGAAGTGAACAGTTTGAAAAAATGTTGATAAAAAAATGTTAAATTCTCGAAAAACATTAAAAAAAACAACATATGAAATATTTTAGAAATTCTAAAACCGTTTTATTGTTTACAATGGTGGAGAAGTCTCTTATAGCAACAAGATCCACATAATTTAATTACAACTAACAAATGTAGCTGTAGATTATCCACCTTGAATAAAAATAATTATAACAGAATTGAATGCAACATGCCAAATTTGAAGCATAATACACAATTAACTGTTCCAGAACTACTGCATTTATCATTTGATGTATAGTCCTCAAATTTCACCACTCAAATCAAAATAGTACAATTAAATGTTTTATTATTTCTCCTGGAATGCTATACTCAAATGCAACTGCTGTTTACAATGTTATGATATGACATTTACTGAAGTTGAATCAACTGTTGTTAATGTTATGATATGACATTTACTGAAGTTGAATCAACTGTTGTTAATGTTATGATATGACATTTGCACAGTTGAATCCAACTGTTGTTAATGTTATGATATGACATTTACTGAAGTTGAATCAACTGTTGTTAATGTTATGATATGACATTTACTGAAGTTGAATCAACTGTTGTTAATGTATTATGATATGACATTTACTGAAGTTGAATCAACTGTTGTTAATGTTATGATAATACGTTGACTGAAGCTGAAGTCTTAATGACAAAGTTCTAGCTCCATGAGTTCCATTTACCTTTGGTTTTGTTCAAGCAGTTTAGCAATTTTTTCATTTTGTTCTTGAACTTTATGGCTCTGATCATACAAATCTTTTTTCAATCTTTCATTTTCCTTTTACAAAAAAAATGTATTAATTATACGGGTCTGAATTAACAGCACACGTAACAATCAGTCTAAAAGTTTGAAAAATGAAATAACTCATTATAAGATGAAAGAGCAAAAAGAGTGGGGAACAAATGTATGTGAAATATTTAAAAACAGATAACGTATCTGAAGAATGTTTTTTGAACTAAGGTGAGTGCTTTGTTTAAAAGAATGAACAATGTTTACCTTTGAAGGAGCTACTAAGACTTAATTGGTGTCATCTTCTCCAGAATATCTCAATTCTAACTTAACATGCTGCATGACCACCCCCAACAAAATGTGACCATGCCTCTAGAGAAAATTCAATATGACTCACTTGCACTATCCTAGTTATGTTGTGCATCAGAACATTGGCCTCCATTGAGGGAGCAGCTAGGGCTGATCCATATGGATTGAAGGAACTCAGAGCCTGTGGACTGTGACTCACCACTACATTATTCAAATGTTCTATCTTGGTAAAAAAAAAACAGATCACATTAAATCAAGTCCATATTAAATCAAGCCCTGATAAATGATAGCTACAAATTGTAAGGATGCTCAGAAGAATAAGAACATACATTTTAAACAATGATCAATGTGCTAAATTTGTTGCTCTATAAAGCTGTCATTATTTCAATATATAAATTGGTGACCATTTGAGCAACTTTGCTTTAGCTCCAACATTTCTCATCTAATGAGTATTTATAGTTTTTGTTTGGATACCAGATTTACAAATAAATTATTCATAGTAAAGTAAAAGGATTTCAAACAATATTTTACTTAATATATTTAATTTGTAATAATATTATTTATTTTTTTAATCTAATCGACATATTGCATACAACATGTACCATATTTTTGTAAAACAGTTATAGAATGTATTGATTAATGTAGTTATAGTTTTTTAAAATTTAGTACAATAAATTTTATGGTAGTACACCTAGTTAGATTTGTACAATAATAAATTTTATTATGGCAGTACACTTACTAGATTTGTACAATAATAGAATTTTATTATGGTAGTACACCTAACTGATTTGTACAATAATAAATTTTATCATGGTAGTACACCTAATAGATTGGCCATAGATTCAAAGAGAGACTTTGCTTGCATTTTATAATGGAAACTATTAGATTGCAATGAATAGTAAAAATTCTATGAAAATATTCAAAATAAATAAACTGACCTTCTCTAATACTTTATCCACCTTATCAGCCATCTTGGACAGAGCTTCAATCCTAACTTCAGTAGTTTGGCTGGCGTTTCACTCAGAAGGGCAGGGGCTAAGGCATCAGCTGCAGATGGTTGTGATGAAGAGAGCTGAGAATGTGCTGCCTGTTGGGGGCATGCCTGTGCTGGACTCAAGGCATCCCATATGTTGCAGTGGTTTTTGTTGGATTAGAATTATTTTTTTTCCAGAGTAAGTAGTTAACATTTTTTAGGCAGTCACCAGAGTAGAATTCACAAGTATGCATTGAACAGATAAATATTCAAATCCAAAGTTGTAGGTGAGTTGTGAGGCCATGCAGAAATTCAAGCCACCAGAGCCATAAAAAGAATATAAATAACAACACTCATTCTATAAGAAATTTTTCAAAAGACACAATTTTAAGAAAAAATGAAACATAATGGTAGAGTGGTTTTTACATAATGGTAGAGTGGGTTTTTACATAATGGTAGAGTGGTTTTTCCCATGAAAAATAATTGTTTAAGTAGATGGGTTAAAAAAAAAAAAGTTAATTTTCAACAAAAAAAATATAAAATGGCAGCTTTTAATTCAAAGCTGTAAGAATATAAAGTAAACCATATAGCCAAAAAGACACTTTTAAATATAAATGCAAGCTGTTTCTATCATATATATATAACAATTACAGCAGTAGGATCATTATGAAATAATTGGAATACAAAATATCTGCTTGAAAACATTTTTTTTTTAAAGTTACTTTTACTTTAGTACAAAGACACCTGCAAAAAATGTACTATCAATACATGGAGTAAATCGCAAATATACTTGCAAAAAAAAACAACTTAAAAAAAACACATAAACATGGATTAAAGTAATACCCCTCTGTACCCGGGAATTCTAACCAAACACAGAGCTAAACATGGATTTAAGTAATAAAATGGATTAAAGTAACAAAATAAGCTTGCAGCATGCAGGCCCATAGCTGATGCATTCACAACACACTAATACCAAGCTCGCTAGCAGACTGACTAACAGTGCTAAAAGGAACAGCATTAAGCTGTGTCTGACTGTTTATAAATATCTTATGAATGTTAACATTTATAAAATGATGAAAGTTGCACAGAAAAAATATTAAAAGGTTTTGGAGGGATTGATACATAAGAGTAAATTAATAACCAATTCATGTTTTTTTTTTCTATTTTTTTTCTAAAATCTAAAAAAATAATAACTATTTCAATAAAAACTTTAGACCGTACTGACCTCCAAATGGTGTTGCTTGACTTTGAACTCCTCCCAAAAGGCTTTGACCTAACAGCTGAACATGGGGGGGAAAAATGTGAGCTTTAAAAATCTTAATGATTCTTAACTGATTTAAATTGAATACATCATTAATAAAAACTAATGTTTCAAGTCATCCCAGATGTTCATCCCAAAAGTTCATGTTCATCCCAAAAGTTCATGTTCATCCCAGAAGTTCTAACTAACCTTCATCCCAGAAGTTCATATTCATCATGTTTATCCCAGAAGTTCATGTTTATTCAAGATGTTGATTCCAGATATTCATGCTCATCCCTGCAGTTCATGTTCATTCCAGATGTTCATCCCCTACTAAAATTAAACCCACACCTCTAGATTGGTTGAAATATACATACCACAAAGCTGGTCTGAACATTGTCAACATTTTAATACCAAATTTACCTGCTGTTGCTGCTGCTGTAAAAGCTGTTGCTGTTGCTGGAGTAAGGCAGCCTGCTGCTGTTGAAGTAGGGCATTAGGGTTTTGGTAGACAGCCAACTGCTGGGCTCCAGGAAGATCTGAGAAAACAGTACTTTCTAAATTAATTCAATGAGCAGAAAATGCCATGTCATGTAAATAATTTTTTTTCACCATGTGCATCATATTTGACCTTGACATTCTGTAAAATCTCTATAGAACTAACTCCTGTGTTTAACATGACATTCTGTAAAATCCCTATAGAACTAACTCCTGTGTTTAACATACAAAAAAATCCTTTAAAAAAGTCTGACCAACATTTAAATTACTTGTAGTAAGAAGGATGAAGGGGAGACAAAAAAGACCATTCCAATTTTTCAAAAAAAAAAAAAGTAAAAAATTACAAGACAAATTCATAAAAGGAGGTTTATGAAAATAAATAAGACATTAAAGAAAATTTCAGTTTATAAGACTATAAAAAAATCTTCATGCTATCAGGGATTTAATCTGTCATACAGCTATCAGGGATTTAATTTGTCAGACAGCTATCAGGGATTTAATTTGTCATACAGCTATCAGGGATTTAATCTGTCATACAGCTATCAGGGATTTAATCTGTCATACAGCTATCAGTGATTTAATCAGTCACACAGCTATCAGAGATTTAATCTGTCATACAGCTATCAGGGATTTAATCTGTCATACAGCTATCAGTGATTTAATCTGTCATACAGCTATCAGTGATTTAATTTGTCATACAGCTATCAGGGATTTAATTTGTCACACAGCTATCAGGGATTTAATCTGTCATACAGCTATCAGGGATTTAATCTGTCATACAGCTATCAGGGATTTAATCTGTCATACAGCTATCAGGGATTTAATCTGTCATACAGCTATCAGGGATTTAATCTGTCATACAGCTATCAGGGATTTAATTTGTCATACAGCTATCAGGGATTTAATTTGTCACACAGCTATCGGGGATTTAATTTGTCATACAGCTATCAGGAATTTAATTTCTCATACAGCTATCAGTGATTTAATTTGTCATACAGCTATCAGGGATTTAATCTGTCATACAATTATCAGGGATTTAATCTGTCATACAGCTATCAGGGATTTAATTTGTCAAAGAGCTATCAGGGATTTAATCTGTCATACAACTATCAGGGATTTAATTTGTCATACAGCTATCAGGGATCTAATCTGTCATACAACTATCAGGGATTTAATCTGTCATACAGCTATCAGGGATTTAATTTGTCATACAGCTACCAGGGATTTAATGTGTCATACAACTATCAGGGATTTAATCTGTCATACAACTATCAGGGATTTAATTTGTCATACATCTATCAGGGATTTAATTTGTCACACAGCTATCAGGGATTTAATCTGTCATACAGCTATCAGTGATTTAATTTGTCATACAGCTATCAGTGATTTAATTTGTCATACAGCTATCAGGGATTTAATTTGTCATACAGCTATCAGTGATTTAATTTCTCATACAGCTATCAGGGATTTAATTTGTCATACAGCTATCAGTGATTTAATTTCTCATACAGCTATCAGTGATTTAATTTCTCATACAGCTATCAGGGATTTAATCTGTCATACGGCTATCAGGGATTTAATTTGTCAAAGAGCTATCAGGGATTTAATCTGTCATACATCTATCAGGGATTTAATTTGTCATACAGCTATCAGGGATTTAATTTCTCATACAGCTATCAGTGATTTAATTTCTCATAGAGCTATCAGGGATTTAATCTGTCATACAGCTATCAGGGATTTAATTTGTCAGACAGCTATCAGGGATTTAATTTGTCATACAGCTATCAGGGATTTAATCTGTCATACAGCTATCAGGGATTTAATCTGTCATACAGCTATCAGTGATTTAATCAGTCACACAGCTATCAGAGATTTAATCTGTCATACAGCTATCAGGGATTTAATCTGTCATACAGCTATCAGTGATTTAATCTGTCATACAGCTATCAGTGATTTAATTTGTCATACAGCTATCAGGGATTTAATTTGTCACACTGCTATCAGGGATTTAATCTGTCATACAGCTATCAGGGATTTAATCTGTCATACAGCTATCAGGGATTTAATCTGTCATACAGCTATCAGGGATTTAATCTGTCATACAGCTATCAGGGATTTAATTTGTCATACAGCTATCAGGGATTTAATTTGTCACACAGCTATCGGGGATTTAATTTGTCATACAGCTATCAGGAATTTAATTTCTCATACAGCTATCAGTGATTTAATTTGTCATACAGCTATCAGGGATTTAATCTGTCATACAATTATCAGGGATTTAATCTGTCATACAGCTATCAGGGATTTAATTTGTCAAAGAGCTATCAGGGATTTAATCTGTCATACAACTATCAGGGATTTAATTTGTCATACAGCTATCAGGGATTTAATTTGTCACACAGCTATCAGGGATTTAATTTGTCATACAGCTATCAGGAATTTAATTTCTCATACAGCTATCAGTGATTTAATTTGTCATACAGCTATCAGGGATTTAATCTGTCATACAACTATCAGGGATTTAATCTGTCATACAGCTATCAGGGATTTAATTTGTCATACAGCTATCAGGGATCTAATCTGTCATACAACTATCAGGGATTTAATCTGTCATACAGCTATCAGGGATTTAATTTGTCATACAGCTACCAGGGATTTAATGTGTCATACAACTATCAGGGATTTAATCTGTCATACAGCTATCAGTGATTTAATCAGTCACACAGCTATCAGAGATTTAATCTGTCATACAGCTATCAGGGATTTAATCTGTCATACAGCTATCAGTGATTTAATCTGTCATACAGCTATCAGTGATTTAATTTGTCATACAGCTATCAGGGATTTAATTTGTCACACTGCTATCAGGGATTTAATCTGTCATACAGCTATCAGGGATTTAATCTGTCATACAGCTATCAGGGATTTAATCTGTCATACAGCTATCAGGGATTTAATCTGTCATACAGCTATCAGGGATTTAATTTGTCATACAGCTATCAGGGATTTAATTTGTCACACAGCTATCGGGGATTTAATTTGTCATACAGCTATCAGGAATTTAATTTCTCATACAGCTATCAGTGATTTAATTTGTCATACAGCTATCAGGGATTTAATCTGTCATACAATTATCAGGGATTTAATCTGTCATACAGCTATCAGGGATTTAATTTGTCAAAGAGCTATCAGGGATTTAATCTGTCATACAACTATCAGGGATTTAATTTGTCATACAGCTATCAGGGATTTAATTTGTCACACAGCTATCAGGGATTTAATTTGTCATACAGCTATCAGGAATTTAATTTCTCATACAGCTATCAGTGATTTAATTTGTCATACAGCTATCAGGGATTTAATCTGTCATACAACTATCAGGGATTTAATCTGTCATACAGCTATCAGGGATTTAATTTGTCATACAGCTATCAGGGATCTAATCTGTCATACAACTATCAGGGATTTAATCTGTCATACAGCTATCAGGGATTTAATTTGTCATACAGCTACCAGGGATTTAATGTGTCATACAACTATCAGGGATTTAATCTGTCATACAACTATCAGGGATTTAATTTGTCAAACATCTATCAGGGATTTAATTTGTCACACAGCTATCAGGGATTTAATCTGTCATACAGCTATCAGTGATTTAATTTGTCATACAGCTATCAGTGATTTAATTTGTCATACAGCTATCAGGGATTTAATTTGTCATACAGCTATCAGTGATTTAATTTCTCATACAGCTATCAGGGATTTAATTTGTCATACAGCTATCAGTGATTTAATTTCTCATACAGCTATCAGTGATTTAATTTCTCATACAGCTATCAGGGATTTAATCTGTCATACAGCTATCAGGGATTTAATTTGTCAAAGAGCTATCAGGGATTTAATCTGTCATACATCTATCAGGGATTTAATTTGTCATACGGCTATCAGGGATTTAATTTCTCATACAGCTATCAGTGATTTAATTTCTCATACAGCTATCAGGGATTTAATCTGTCATACAGCTATCAGGGATTTAATTTGTCAAAGAGCTATCAGGGATTTAATCTGTCATACATCTATCAGGGATTTAATTTGTCATACAGCTATCAGGGATTTAATTTGTCATACAGCTATCAGGGATCTAATCTGTCATACAACTATCAGGGATTTAATCTGTCATACAGCTATCAGGGATTTAATTTGTCATACAGCTACCAGGGATTTAATTTGTCATACATCTATCAGGGATTTAATCTGTCATACAGCTATCGGTGATTTAATCTGTCATACAGCTATCAGTGATTTAATTTGTCATACAGCTATCAGGGATTTAATTTGTCACACAGCTATCAGGGATTTAATCTGTCATACAGCTATCAGGGATTTAATTTGTCATACAGCTATCAGGGATTTAATTTGTCATACAGCTATCAGGGATTTAATTTGTCACACAGCTATCAGGGATTTAATTTGTCATACAGCTATCAGGAATTTAATTTCTCATACAGCTATCAGTGATTTAATTTGTCATACAGCTATCAGGGATCTAATCTGTCATACAACTATCAGGGATTTAATCTGTCATACAGCTATCAGGGATTTAATTTGTCATACAGCTACCAGGGATTTAATGTGTCATACAACTATCAGGGATTTAATCTGTCATACAACTATCAGGGATTTAATTTGTCATACATCTATCAGGGATTTAATTTGTCACACAGCTATCAGGGATTTAATTTGTCACACAGCTATCAGGGATTTAATCTGTCATACAGCTATCAGTGATTTAATTTGTCATACAGCTATCAGTGATTTAATTTGTCATACAGCTATCAGGGATTTAATTTGTCATACAGCTATCAGTGATTTAATCAGTCACACAGCTATCAGAGATTTAATCTGTCATACAGCTATCAGGGATTTAATCTGTCATGCAGCTATACCAAATACATGAAAATGTATTTTTGTATATATGCATACATGGATGAAAAATGGTTATTTAATTAATAAGTCTGGTATTCCAAAAAGAAAATTGAAAGTCAGTTTAGCACTGACCAATATAAAACATGTAAATTTCAAAGTGGGCTCATTTTATTTTTAAAAGTAGATTACTGTGCTTTTTGAAAAAAATTCACAAGAATTTTACACTTGAGCTGATCTGAAATTATTTAAATAAAAAAAAAAGTTTTCAGACAATCATAAATTGTTTCTATTTTGCATCTTTTGTGTGAAAATCAAAAATACAAACTTGGCATTTTTACACACAAAAAAAAAGTTGAGCGAATATTATTAAAATTATTAAGGAATAAAACCCGTCATACAGAAAGTATGACAGTAAACTTTTAGACATATTATAAGTAATATCATTCAAGATCTAGTTAATAATGTGTAATTGTTAATTTAACATAATGCTAATTGGCTCAGCCTTAATAACATGTTTAGGAGTGTAGATTGGTTATACATGAGATGAGCCTATTATACATGAGTTAAATCAAAATCTCAAAAAAAGAATGAACCAACTTTGCAGAAAATCTGGCTGAGCTTGATGCAGCATGCCATCCCTGGACACCATCATGGTAGGATTCCCCAATACGCCAGTCATTGGCTGAATGACAGTTGGCTGGGCTGGGTTGATTATCACATGGCCAGCAGTGGATGCCAGGCCCACACCCACTCCTGACAATGATCTCGGTTTGGCAGCTAGACTCGGTTTGGTCGGAGGTGGGGCTGACATGGGCTGTTGCTGCATGTGCTGAAGTAAAAAATAATATATATATTATTCATCGCAAAGTCGTATTATTAAAACCACTTTTAGCCTAATATTCACTAAGTTAAAAGGAACACAGTAAATAACCTTTAGAATCATTCAGTCAAGCTGGTGAAGAAAAGAAGTATGGACAATAGTATGCCTTTCAATGAATATAATTAGAAAACTGCCTGATGTAATTTCATGAGGTAATTATTTAAATAGTTGGCTTTAAAAATGTTTTACTTGTAAGTATGACCGAGATCATAAAAAAGTAGAGTAAAAATGTTCTTATGTAGCTTATAAGGATTGCTCAGACATTTCAATCACCCACAATATATGCTAACAGATCACACTGTAATGACTCTAAATTATCCCTAAAAATATAACTTATGACAAAATGTTCAGCTAATAAAAAGTAATTATAAACGAATATCAGAAAATTTGACAAGACTTTTTTAATACCATTTCCTCGTCGCTCTCATCAGGCTGTGCTGGTACAGCACCTTGAAGTGGCAACATCGGCTGCCCCATCTTAGCCATCCTGGAAATCAGTTTTGCCTTGTTACTATCTGGAGACTTATGAAATATAAATAAATGTATAAGTGTATAAGTATATTTATTGTTTCACTTAATACAAGATATCATATTAAAAAAATTAAGCCCTAGATAATTATATAATTTGTATAGCTATAGTGAGAACACAGCGGTTAAAATAACTTTTACCTTAAAGAATTTCTTTTTTAATTTATTATGCCCAGAAATTGTTTGAACTATACAGGCCAGTGAAAGTATTTACAATATTGAATACAACACTTTTTATTAGATCACTATGAATAGGAGACTGGTAATTAAAACCTAAAAAGTGTATCCCACATTTACTTTATAAGAATTTGAGTAGAAGAAATTTCTTTATCTTTCTTAGATAATAGATAAATGAAAAAAAAAAAAAAACTGACATAGTTCTATGCAAATGATAATGGCTGATCTTTTAATGATACCTGAGTTAAGTGTTCATTGATTGACTTGGTGCGTCCTTTGACTCCTACATCTTCCAGGTCATCCATTTCATTAGAGACAAGGGGAACCGGAACTTGTGATGGTGTGGGGGCCTGGGAGGGCTGTGGAGAATCTCCCTTCTGCAACTTCACCTTGATAACACATAAAAAAATATACAGTAAATTATTTTTTTTTCTAATGTCAAGCCACTAAATATCATAAATCTTAGGCGAGTTTGCCACTGACCCTCATGACATGGACTTCAAACACCAAAGTAGAATCTGGTGGAATCCTCTCTCCAGCACCTTGAGAGCCATAAGCCAATGATGGGGGAATAATTAACAGTCTCTTACCTCCCTTCTTCATTCCCAGCATACCTTGGTCCCAACCCTTCAAAAAGAAAAAAAAATTGAAACTAGTATGATTCAATACCAGAAATAGAATCTCAACTTCAGGTTTTAAATGTAGATGAACTAAGAAACATCAGTACATGTAATAAGCTAGTCATTTTAGAGAATATACTGTCATATCCTGCTTATTGTTTTCCGTTTTTACACTTTTACACTATTTTTTCCTTCAATCAATTTTTAAAAGAATTTATTGACACATAACATCTTGCAACTGTTGTGTTCTTTTCATGTCATTATCATTCAGTCAATCTTACATATAAATCAAGTCTTTTTTTATAATGAAAAAAAGATGTGCCATTTTCATGAAAACTTCTTACGTAATAGATAATTATAGAATATTAAAATATACCAAAGATTAAAAAAAAAAAATTGTTAAAATAAAATAAGTCAATAATTACAGGAAAAAGAAACTTTAGCCTGTCTGTAAACTTCGGGATAATAAAGATCTAACTGAAAGTAATCTGTAGACAAGATATCTATCTATATATTTGTATGTAAAAGCTTAAAATCTAAAATGGCACATCTCCCTATTTTTTACGTGATATCATTGCCCTGTTAAGGGCAGTAGTTATAGGAAACTTATATCAATAATTCAATGATAGGAAAATATTTTCCTGCAACAAATAATGTTAAGCTTCTAAAGCATAATTACTGGAGCATAAACAAAATTCTGAATAGTCTTTGAAAGCTATCAGTTTCTTTTGTCCAGACGTCTGCAACATGACACATATAACGATTATGGACCTGTTAATTAATTTTTTACAAAACTAAAAGTTTTTAAAAACTAAGGGACATTTTTCATAATATTAACAACTTTGTATGTCATGAGCATGGAAGGACAATAAGGAAAGAAAAATGTTACACTATAATTTGAAAATTTCTCCATCAAATGTGAGCATCATAATTTTTTTTATTATTTAAAAAAATGTTAATATAACGAGTTATTATACTTGTTTAAAATGTGCAAACATACGTGCAGATACATCCAAATTTACCTTAATAACTTTCCCCTTGCCAACTCTAAAACGAAAATAGTTTTCCAGTTGAGATTGATCAAATACCTATGGGAAAAAAAATATAGGCAGACAGAGAGAACAAAATATTTGAAATGCTGTTCAGAATGTAAGTAACTATAACAAATATTAACTCGAATGAGACAACATCTAAATGATTTACCCATTTTAATCTTTTAAAACCGTTTTTTAAATAAAAAAAGCAGCTTAAGATACATAAATATTTCAAACTCTTGATTAGAAAATATTATCAGTTCGTAAAAGATGTTGCATACTTTCCCAAGAGCGCCATTGGTGAACAGCCAGCCAGTATATTTCACTTCTGCTGAATCCCCTGACTCTAATAATCCACCATCTCCCAGCAACAGGTCTTGTTGGATGATGTCTGTCAAAGCACCAGATACAGAGTTTGCTTTTGCCACTGCAATCTACAAACAGAAAATAGAAATTAATTAACTTTTAATATTTTAAAAGTAGAGTATTAATCTTATCAGCCCAAAGATTTTCTGGAGAATTATCTGCTGAACATTCCAAATGTCAGAACGTTGCAGATGATGTGGTGTAGGTGGGCATGGCAGTTGAAAGATGTTAGAAAATTTTGATAAGTGGAATAACAGAACATAATTTGTGATAAGTTAAAACCAGCAGATATGCAGACAAAAGCAGCTAGTCAAATTTATTTAAATCGAAATAAATGACTATAAGAAATGTATCAGTTAGTCTATTTTTAGCATTAAAATATTGTGCAGTAATGTGCATGGAATAGTTAAGAATAGCAAAACATTTTTTCTAAATTTAGGGGAAAGTTCATAGCGCAGATTAAATGAAAATCAGCATACAAGAGATACAAGAATAGTTACTTAAGATAATATCACTGTGGTTCAAAAAGTGTGGGATGCAACCCACAGGTGCATCATAAACTAATTCCAGGTAGGTTGCTACAAAATTTTATTTTATAATTTACTGATTGAGAATAAATCTGCCCCTGTATAAAACTCAATTTTTCTATATGCTAATAAAAATAAAAGTTTGGTAATCTGAAATTTAAAATGGGAAAATTCAGATACAGAATGATTGATACTTTTATTCTCTTTCTTTTATCATAGTTTTTCTTTAAAGCAGGTCACATAACTCTAATAGTTTTTCAAATGGGTTGCAAAAACGAAACAGTTTTGATAAAGAGCTTTGAAGTCTAAAAGTAGAGAACCTCTGTAATAACACATTTTAAACAATAAAGTATCTATTTCATTGAAATTAAAATTAGACTTAATAAAACAGGTAATAATAATTAATAACTAGTAGGAGCCAGAAAATCAAGGCCAGTAAAAAAAAATAGTTAAAATGATTCCAAAATTGCCAAATTTTTTAATCTGGGCATAAAATAATCAAACCTCTTTAGCAAATTTCTCAGCAGAGTCAGAAGATTCAAACATAACAGACCATGTTTGTCGAGTATCATCATAGAAAGTGGCATAGTTGTTAGGCTGAATCTAAATTTCAGAGATAGAAATGAAATTAGGGGTCAGTGTAGTGAATTACTTTTCCTTTTATATTCTATTAATTAATCTTAACCACATTTGTTAAAAACTCAGCACTCTTTCTTAAGCGAAACTTGATAATTGAATTAATGTTTAAACTTAAAAAGCTTACACTATACTATTAGAGTACAGACGATACAGCTAAAATTTTAAAACCTAAAACAGAAAAAATGACTTACATTAAAAGAAAATGTCAGAGAAATTTTTGCATTTGTAATTTGCTTCTGTTGTGTTACATATAGTAAGATGCGATACTGAAATGAAATTTAAAACAAATTGATACATTTGCTTAAAAAAAGGGTTAAAAAATTATAAGAAAAGACAGCTTGTTTAAAAGTTTTAACAGTACTGTTAAGCATTCACAAATTTAAGAATTAAAAAAAAAAAAAGTTTAGCAGAGAAATAGGAAATTTAATGCAAAATCCAACAATCATAATGTTTCAGCTTAGTTAAATCATAGAAAAATGAATAAATATATTTTTCTTACATCTTTTGCTGCATGATTTGCTAATAACGCTGCACCAAGTTTTCCCTGAGAAGCATATTTTCCTTCCACGCTGAAAAAAAAAATACTTCTGCACATTAAATTTTTTAGTATCAGTATGATAGCTATATTTTAGTATCAGTATGATAGCTATATTTTAGTATCAGTATGATAGCAATATTTTAACATCCATTAACTGAAAAGCTTACTACACTTATGTCATTCCTGCTCAATAGTCAATGTAAACCAAAACAAAATCACAGAAAATTAAAATGCATATAATTAATGTTGGGTTTTCAAAGCTAACATAAAAAGTAAGAGAGACTTACTATTTATAAGCATGAACCACACTGGCAATAACAACAACAGGAGCCCCTCCTTCGGGTGAAGTTTCTAAATCAACAAAAATCCAGATATTTTCGAATAAATCAACAAAGATACACATGTTAGGGTGAGTAGATGAAAAGAATTAAACTTAATTAAAAAAGGAAAAAAAAATATTAGTGAAATAACTTAATTTTTATGCGCTGATTTCAACTTGAAATTAAAATCACTGCAAAATAATAGTCACACTGTACTGATATTTTTTATTATACTAGATAATAAAAAGAAATCTAAATAATAACCTTTCTTCTTGGGCTGTTTAGGTGCTTGGTACGTCAGTGATTCATTTCCTCCCTGCCTGCTGGCTTTGTCCAATCCAAAGAGGTTCGCCAGTTTAGATCTATATCAAAATATAATTAACAAGATATGCATAAATCTATAAATTAATTAAACTGTTTAATTTATAGACATTTTGTAAAACAAAATAAGCATTTTTCAGTTATATACTGAATTTTCTGAATTATCTGAGATACACAATTCCTTATAAAAATTCTACAGTGAAAAAAATAAAGCTTACCAGACTTTCCTTATAATTATATAAATGTCAAAATTAATTAGTCAATAGTGAAAAAGCTAAAGTTATGATGAAGTATTTTGATATACAAGTCTAGATCGCATATAAGCAGACTCCCTAAAAATGCTGTAAAATGGCCAGTTTTTGCAAAAACCAGCATATAAGCTGACCATACAATTGTCTAGAGGTGATGCCAAGGTGATCGGTAGATAATGTGATTTAAGGGGATTCCTTTACAGCTGCTTTCGCATGAGTGTATTATTTCTAAGAAATCTGACAGTATTTCAATGACGTCAGCTTCACCGCTAGTCTAGCTTGGTTACGGCTCTTCACTGGTGCACACATAACCACGCGGTCGTATCACTCTCACTTTATTCTATGCATTTGCATATAGAGTGTGTCTAAACACAAATTTGTTTAATTACGCTTATAGATTATTAGATTATAAATAATAGAAATAGACAGAAATCTATGTTTGATTACACTTCATGAGATTGTTATTAGGGCTGTACCGGAATTCGGCTCCGAATCCGGCTCCGCAAAATTTTTGGATTTTGGCCGGATTTCTGTCTTACTTTACTGTTTACCTTGTTCTCCTATTATCACCCAGTGAACACTAAACACATTTCTATGGCTGTTAACTGTTTATCTTGTTCTCCAGTTATCACCCAGTGAACACAAAACACATGTCTGTAGCAGTTCCATTCTATGTTATATCGCCCGTCTGAGTGAGGTGAAGAAGATATGTATAACATACCTTCTCCACCTCAGTGGCAGGTCTTATAAAGTTGTTTAATTTGTTTTTCAATGAGAGAGTTAAGAACTTTTTTTTTGTTTGACTAACAATATTTTTTTGAAACAACGAAAATTTGATTTGTTTTAATGCCGCCATTTTGCCAAAATCCGCCATTTTGTCGGTTTCTGTTCGGTTAATTGACAAACCGGTTAACCGTGAACACCCCTAGTTTAGTGTTCACTGGGTGATAATAGGAGAAAAGATAACCAGTTGCATTCTGTTGATTTTTTCAAACTATCTACAAACTTTAAATCATCATTCATTTTCATTATACAAAAACAATTTAAAACAGAGAGGTAAATAAATTAAACTGTGATTTTAAAAAAAAATCAATTTTTCATGAGGTTTATCATATGATTGACAACATTGATTGAATGTTCTTCCGGTAATGTGGTATACCAGTCTCTTTAGCAACCTTAAGGGGGTACGGAATGAAGGAATTGAAAAAAAAAAATTTCAAAATCGATTTTTTTTTATTTCATATTCACGTGCTATAACCAATCTAGATTATGATGATCTTAATGATTTTGCTTCCGGAACACTATAAATTACTTTAAAATGTATTTGAAAACCGGTAGTTCATTACAAAAATCATTAAATTACCATTAATATGCCAATAGCAACGATTTTTCTACAGATGAAACTACACATTCTCTTCCGACACATTATATATCATTATATGCGGTCCGATGACCTCGTTATGAATGACACAGTTTCATAAGCTAAATATAGCCTCAGCTTTTGGAATCCCACGTTACAAACAGTGATGTTTGACCTCATTCTAATAGATTATTATTTCATTGGACGGCACACAAATATTCCCGCAAAACAGCGCGCGAGGGTTACCCATACCCAGAATTCAATGCAAAAATGTACATTTTTGTCAACTCTTTTGCTTACTGATCGCGAACCAGAATGAGATTGAGACATCTGAAGAATTGTCAGCTGAATACATCTGGTAGTTGCAAATCAATTCTTTGGGATTGTATTGACGAAATTGTACATACATCAGCAAGTGCAACTAACAGTGAACAGCAGGAACCAAG
The DNA here is from genome assembly GCA_021962125.1 of Bulinus truncatus. Classification (NCBI taxonomy): domain Eukaryota; kingdom Metazoa; phylum Mollusca; class Gastropoda; family Planorbidae; genus Bulinus; species Bulinus truncatus. The sequence goes on from JAGDYQ010000089.1 coordinate 683,849, forward strand.
AGGTATAGACATCGAACTGCCCAAGTATCTGGCTCAACCAGTGATTTAATCGGCAGGAGGATCCATTGCATTGTTGGAGACAATATGGAGCGTTTTCCTAGTCTTGCTGCAGTTGCTCGCAGGTACTTGGGTGCACCTCCAACAAGCGTTCCATCCGAGCGCAAAAAAAATCAAATCCGGTACAGCCCTAATTGTTATATATTAGTACTCTGTACACACAACCAAATAAAGAATCAGATAGAGATGAAAAGGTGTGGCTGGAAAATTGCCATTATTAGTGTCTGTCCATATGCGCATATAAGCTGACCCCCTGATTTCAGTATTGTATTTTATAGTTCTAAATTCAGCTTATATGTGAGTATAGGCTATACTGTTAGTCACTGTTACTGTGTTACTATCCAATCCACTAGACTATTTCCAAAAGAAGTATCATAGAACTGGTAAAATTTATAATTGATCACTTAATCTGACTAAAAAAATCATTTTTTAAAAACGCACTTGTTACCCGACCATCTAGATGGTAGACTACTAGAAATAAACGGTCGACCAGCTAATTTTTTTTTTTCTGTTTCCGGGGATTTTCGCGCAAATTGATATCTATCTCTATCCCTAACCCTATCCCTAACCCTATCCCTAACCCTATCCCTAACCCTATCCCTAACCCTATCCCTAAGCCTATCCCTAACCCTAATCCTGAAAAAAAAAATTCTGAAACAAAAAATAATTTATATATGTCATGTTCCTTATACCCTAATATAATGGTTTTGGGTGGTCTTCTAACAATTATTTCTAGTAGTCTACCATCTAGATGGTCTTCTAACAAGTTCGTTTTAAAAAACTCAATATTATATATATTATTAAATTGTAATTAAATTTAATAGAACAGAGTTGAATAGGCCTAATTAATTATATGATTTTAAATATATTAATAACATTTGACATTTGTACTCCATTTTCATATATTTAAAGCTGATTTTTTTCTCATTGTTTTAAATTGATAATGTTAGGAGTAAAGGCAATTTCATCCCAAAAAGGGGGTGGACACTCTCACCCACTATAAAGTTTTTTTGTTGTTCATTTTGATAATCAAAGTAATAAAATATACTAACGATCCCGAAGACAAAAAATCGTTGTCATCATCATCGGCGCTGTAAAACATAATTTGAATCTAAATAATTTTTATTTTGTAATAATCCTTTTAAAATGTAAAACTGAAAGTTGTTTTGAAACACTAACAATGGTCATATGAGTATATAAATGACCCGGAAGTTTATTGCAGTAATGTAGGTAATTTAATGTAAAAATAGGAGTAAACTTTACTAACGATTCAATTGTCGGATATGTATCCATTATAGATTCTAAATAAACAACATGGCGTTCTCCTTGGCACAATTTTTGCGTTCGAACCTTAATCGTTATTTTAAGAAAATTTATAGAATCAATAATAGGTCATTTAAATTAAATGAAAAGTCCAGATTGTATACAGCTTTCAAATTCTCTAGCAACAGGTAAGGACATTGCTTTTGAATTTCTTACTGCAAGTACCAAGCAATGGTCCAAGGCCTAGCTAGGTGTAAGTCCTCTGTCTGAGTTTAAGTACACACGTTTTTAAAATCGCAAGTAAGAGTGAAAAATAACTAAAGTACAAGTACCCAAGGTGCTAGTTCAAGTACAAGTACTCCACAAATGTTCTTCAGTAGTACTCGGGTACAGGTACTTGGTTACACATGTGATGATGTGTTAAGTACCCCATATCTGGTGATTATGACTTACGAGTTGCATCATTAAGAAATTTAACTCAATAATCATTTTTGCTTTAGCATGTGATTGCTTTTGTATATTTTCTTGTGCTGACCATCAAAATTTTATTGCAAACCACTAGTTGTTTACTGCTGCTTTACATCATGAACTCCAAGGCTGACCAAGCCAATCAAGGTGAAGGACTGTGTTTGAACTTAGTGACTATGCATTTCAAACACATTAAATTTCACAGCACTAGAGTGGTCTAGAGATTTGCACCCTTTGGCCTTTGTCTTTGATTTACTTAAGAGGCCATGTCTCACCACTGTAGTGTGCTGGCCAACCAAAGTGCACTTAAGTGCATGGTATCCTGTGCACCTGGCCACCCACAACATTTTATATCTGAACCATCAAATAAAAAAAAAATTAGTTTTTGTTGTACTTTTATGGTAAATCAGACTATTTGTATAGTACAAGGTTAAAATAATTAGTAATTACTTAGCTCCTCAAAATTAATCTAATATAGTCTATTATAGTGAAAGCTTTCTTCTCTTCATTCTCAGACAGACCAATAAACTATACATATGAAAATCATATTCTTTACAGAATGGAGATATTTTAAACTCTTAATCATTCCGGAACGGAGATATTTAGAAATATATTTTAATTACTCTTTTTTGGATTTAAATTTATTTGTTGCTTGCTGTTATTTTTTCACAGCAATTCCGATTCATTGAGAGGGGATGTAATCATTGGAATGTCATATGGAGTTACTTTAGCATTATTTGGTCTGAATCTGAATAAAAAAGGAGAAGATGACATACTGACGCAGAAGTACAGAGATGCAAGACTGGCTCACATGAGGCAGGATCTTAAAAAGGCAGATGACTTGTATCATGAATGTTTAAAAGTTAGTTAATTTTGTATTATTGTTGTATGGTTGTTTTTTTGCCAGTATCATATTGCTTTGCCCATTTTCCTTGTTATACATGTATGTTAGTTTCCTAAACCAACAAGTTAAAAATTGTAACAAATTTCATGCTAAGTTAACGCATCATTATTTGATTATGCATTCAGATTTCATTGTTATTATAAACAGCTTGCCAGCCAGCTAGTTGAGTCGAAAGATATTACAGAAGAAAAGTTTCTCACAGCACGCACATTAATGTATGATGGTTTGGCAGACATTGCAATGCAAACTGGACAGCTAGAAACAGCTGAGTTGTTATATAAAGACACAATGAAAGGTTGCTTGCAGCAAGTAAGTGATTTGAACTATACTCAATATGTCTTGCATGCATTTTCATTTAAAAAAAAACACTGAAAAACTTTTATGTGACATATAAAAATACGTTGTGCTTCTAACATAGAAAACATTAGCCTATTCATGATAATCTTAAAGTTGAACTACTTTTTCAATTAATACAGCTAGTATTAGATATTTGTTGTTGTTTTTATAATTACAATATCTGAAACTATTTGATCTTATAGCACTATAGCAGTCAAACTCAAAATTCATTAATTTTGACTTTGTGAGAGCCAGATAGTTTGAGATGCTCTGTGTCACTCTTATGTAGATAAGATATTTCCTTTCTCATAAAAATGGCCCCATATTGTTCATTGACAGTGTAAGTAAAACTATCTGCTAATTGGAATTGTTCCAACCAAATTTCTAGTAAAGATTTATTTTAAAATTTCAAGAAGATATATTTTTAATTACAGAAAATCTTAAATCAATCTAAATTCATGGACATAATTTTTAGTTGCTGTCATTATTCACCTACCAATTTGTTAGAACAATATATGGAAGTAAGAATTACAAATATCTCTTGAACAAAGTTTTGAGGCTTTAAACTGCTTTAAAATACCTTTATGGTCAAATTGCAAAAGTATGTAATCTTTTCTTATCGGTATAGAAACTAGCTCCTAATTATCTTCAGCAACCAAAAGCTTTTGAAATTCATCTTCTGTCCTGATACTTTGCTTGTATTTTTAAGTAAATTTCCAAATGGTTTCTTGGTTTTTTTTTTTCTTTCTAGTTTCATGTAAAACATTTAAAATAAATAAATGTGAATAAACATTATGCAAGGGCTAAGTTACACAAGTAAATCTAGAAGTCTATGTCCTTGCCTGATGTATTAGTATTCCTGTATCTTAATTAATTCTGTCATGAAGGCAGCCTTTAGCAGAGATTATATCAACAGCTTGAATCCTATTTTCTCAACTTGTATCGGAGAGGAGTTTGACAGCCAAGTATCCTAGTGCATTGTGAACATTAATAAAATAAATATAGTGGGTGACCCATTTAGTTTTGACCGTGGGTAATATCACTAGATTGCAGTGTTTAATATCACTAGATTGACAGTGGGTAATATCACTAGATTGACAGTGGGTAATATCACTAGATTGACAGTGTTTAATATCACTAGATTGACAGTGTTTAATATCACTAGATTGACAGTGGGTAATATCACTAGATTGACAGTGTTTAATATCACTAGATAGACAGTGTTTAATATCACTAGATTGACAGTGTTTAATATCACTAGATTGACAGTGGGTAATATCACTTGATTGACAGTGTTTAATATCACTAGATAGACAGTGTTTAATATCACTAGATTGACAGTGTTTAATATCACTAGATTGACAGTGGGTAATATCACTAGATTGACAGTGGGTAATATCACTAGACTGACAGTGGGTAATATCACTAGACTGACAGTGGGTAATCTCGTATTATAGCATAATCAATTATTACAAAATTATAAATAACAAAAATTGATATATGACAGAACTAATTTATACTATTGATTATGATAAACACATTTAAAAAGAAAAAAAGCATAAATATTAGTAATAAGTTGCATTTATTTACAAAAGAAAGCCTCTCTATATTCTATATTAAAAAAAACCACCATATTTTTTCCCCACCTAAATTGTTTACTGTTGCCAACTTAAAAATTCCTTTTCTTAGACGATAAGTAACAATTATTTACAAATGTAAAATAGGAAAAAAGCGTGTTTAATGAAAAACCAATAATTTGTCTTAAAAGGTCATCATAAATAATATCTAAACAATTTAACTAGTAGAGTAATGAGCTAACTTAAATTACTTGGGTCTATATTATTAATATAGATGCATTTTAAAATGTGCTAAGAAAGCCAATGACCTGATTCAGGAAGGCAGCATACATATGTTATCCACTGGACATATAGAGGGATAGGGGTTCTTAATGCCCCTATGCCCTTTGGATATTTTCAGCTCTGATATTGGGCCCAAAAAATTATCGGATTTTAAATATATGATATATAAGAAAAACAGTATCTACAGAAAACCAATGCACCCACTCAGTAGGGGATCATAAGCATTATGTAACCAACCAAATAGTTAGAGGGATGGATGTACTTAAAGCCTTAGGGGCCTTTGAACTTTGGTAATAGCCGTAAATCTCTGATATGGGGCCCAAAACTTAACCATATTTTTAATATAGGTAATATAGGAAAAAACGGTGCCTAAAGAAAACCAACGCCCTCACTCAATAGGGCGTCATACACATTATGTTGACCCAAAATAGGATGGATATACTTTAGTTCTCTGGGGCCTTTGAATTTTCTTCCTTGCTGTAAATGTCTGATATAAGGCCCCAAAAACAACCATATTTTTAATATAGGTTATATTGGAAAAAATGGTGCCTACAGAAAACCAACGCCCTGACACAATAGGGCATCCAGCAAGGGAAACAATTAAAAGGGGAAATAGCAATTAGAAAAAAAAACTGATTAGTATCACAATACATAAAATCAGAGTTCTTTTTGACTGAAACAGCGCACCAGCCCCGTAGCGTGAAAATTCTACAGCAGGGGCCAGGCATTCTACAGCAGTAAACACAAAACGAATCACAAAGTAGTCACAATTTTCAAATAGCCAGAATTGCAAAGAAGTTGCATGGTTGTCTTAGAATGAGAACCTTCTCCAATGTAGTATATAGATATACTGACAATGTTTAGTGAACTGCATTTAGTTTGAGCTGTCGTTTTAACAAATGTGATACCACTTTGACATCTTTAAGTGGCTTCTGCAGTAACAGTATCTTCCAATAGTGGACTTGAAGCACAATTTTTTCCCAGAATAGTCATAAGACATTCTATTGACATTCCATTCTCACAGCTATATTTCGTTTTGTATAGGGCAGTTAGGGTTTAAACATACTCCGTTTTGTACTAGTGGGTTGGGATATTTGTAACTTTTTTTTGTAATATACAGAAAACATATTTTAAAAATATATACATTGCACACTTACTAAACAAAGGATCCTATTTAATAAAACAGTCTTTTACAGGGACCTATTTCAGAGATTTACAGCAATGAAGAAAATTCAAAAACTCCAGAGGACTAAAGTACATTCATCCTTCTAGCTCTCCAGGGGGTTACATAATGTGTACGATGCCCTATTGAGTCAGGGTGTTGGTTTTCTTTAGATACCATTTTTTCCTATATAACCTTTATTAAAAATATGGTTGTTTATGGGGCCCTATATCAGACATATAAAACAACGAAGAAAATTCAAAGGCCATATAGGACTAAAGTATATTCATCCTTCTAACCTAATTGGGGTCAACATAATGTGTATGATGCCCTATTGTGTCAGGGCGTTGGTTTTCTGTAGGCACCGTTTTTTCCTATATAGCCTATATTAAAAATATGGCTGTTTTTGGGGCCCTAGATCAGAGCTTAGCAGCAATGGCAAAAATTCAAAGGCCCTAAAGGTCTTAAATACATTTATCCCACTATATGTCCATGATATTACATAATGCTTATGATGCCCTACTGAGGTATTGGGTTTATTGATGTTTTAATAATAGTAGGCTAATATTTTCCATTGAGTAATTTTTGGAACCCAAAACAATATCCTTAATTTGAAAGTGAAGGGTCCCAGCTATCTAAAGGTCATTTATCTGCCTGGTGCCTTTTTTTTTCAAGGCCCCTTGTTTTGCTTTTTTTGAAAAATAAACAAACAAACAATAAATGGTAAATTTTCTATTACAACTCTCAATCCTTGTTTAAAAAAACTCAATTGGCGGCAGCACCTTAGCCAGAATTAGGTCATGTTGTTATAAAAGCTAAACCATAAAGAATCGAAACGGAAAAAAATGGCGGATAAAAGTCCATAAAACTTCACATTTCTCTCGTAATAACAATAATATCGTTGATATTGACGTCCAAAATGTCTTGAATGTGTGTATTATTATCAATAATATGATTCTAAACTGATATTAATCGATATTTATCTATAATATGCTCGTAATAATTGATTATGCTATAATACGAGATTACCTTGACAGTGTTTAATATCACTAGATTGACAATGTTTAATATCACTAGATTGACAGTGGGTAATATCACTAGATTGACAGTGTTTAATATCACTAGATTGACAGTGGGCAGGGCCGGCTTTAGCACTAGGCATACTGGGCATTTGCCCAGGGCCGCCAATTTTGTAAAAATTATTGAAAAAAATTAAAATATCACAAATTATTTACAATGTTT
>JAGDYQ010000089.1:691639-720271 GCA_021962125.1 Bulinus truncatus
ATTGATTCATTTCAATGGGAATGCTTGGACATTGATTCATTTCAATAGATTGCTTGGACATTGATTCATTTCAATAGAATGCTTGGACATTGATTCATTTCAATAGAATGCTTGGACATTGATTCATTTCAATAGAATGCTTGGACATTGATTCATTTCAATAGAATGCTTGGACATTGATTCATTTCAATAGATTGCTTGGACATTGATTCATTTCAATAGAATGCTTGGACATTGATTCATTTCAATAGAATGCTTGGACATTGATTCATTTCAATAGAATGCTTGGACATTGATTCATTTCAATAGAATGCTTGGACATTGATTCATTTCAATAGAATGCTTGGACATTGATTCATTTCAATAGAATGCTTGGACATTGATTCATTTCAATAGAATGCTTGGACATTGATTCATTTCAATAGAATGCTTGGACATTGATTCATTTCAATAGAATGCTTGGACATTGATTCATTTCAATAGAATGCTTGGACATTGATTCATTTCAATGAATGCTTGGACATTGATTCATTTCAATAGAAGATTCAATGCTGGACGGACATTCATTTTTTTAATGGAGAATGGAGCGGGTCTCGTGCTTGGGCATAGGGGAGCCATGATTATTCTGTGTGGGTGTCATGGATGGTAAAAAAAAAAAAAGACTCAAAAAGTTTTATTTTTTTTAAATATAAGTGAAATGTAATCGCTGCAATATATTTAATAATCACAAGAATGTGATAAGAGACTGTATTATGACAGGGACAGTATTTAGACTGTATTATGACATGGACAGTATTTAGACTGTATTATGACATGGACAGGATTTTCTTTGTATATTTTGTTTTGAAGTGAAATGTGAAAGATGCTCTTATCTACCAGAATTTATCGGCAACACAGTGGACAACACAGTGCATTGATTGTTTGTTTTTTCACGTCATGTTAGAAAAATTATCATATTCCCATTGAATCTTGTATTCAGTCTAATTATTGATGAGTGCTAGAAATATCCCCATTGAATCTTGTATTCAGTCTAATTATTGATGACTGCTAGAAATATTCCCATTGAATCTTGTATTCAGTCTAATTATTGATGACTGCTAGAAATATTCCCATTGAATCTTGGATTCAGTCTTATTATTGATGACTGCTAGAAATATTCCCATTGAATCTCGTATTCAGTCTTAGTATTGATGACTGCTAGAAATATTCCCATTGAATCTTGTATTCAGTCTAATTATTGATGAGTGCTAGAAATATGAAAGTTGAACAAATTAATTAATGAGGGTGACAAGATAAAAAACCTCAACACACTATATGTATATATATGTATGTGTATATGTATGTGATCTTTTTGAAAGTAATTGTTTGTTTTTCATTTGTTATTTTATCATTTACTGCAGAAATAATTTTTTTTTATCATTAGTTCAGTCTAAGCTGATCCGAGGTTTATTAATGAAATATCATCAACCTATCATGGGATATTAATTCATTGACTAGCTGGTTGCTTAGTAATATTATGCAATCACAATTAGCACAAGAATGGCTCAGTCAATCACTTGTCATAACCATCTAATATAGCTCCATCTTGTTCCGTGCGAATGCCATTGTAAATATTTTTCACTGGACTCGGAAAAAATTAGAGCCTAAACATTTCTTCTCTTGTTAATTTTTTGAAATGATGTCATCTATTGCCCAGTGTTTCTTGTGTCAGTCTAAGAGCTGAAATCATAAAATAAATAAAAAAATATTTTTTAAGACCACTTCTAAATGGGCCAGTACACCAGGTTAAGTCCACTGTTAGATGAGCTAGTGTCTGACCAGGTCTTTATGATCTCTACACTAATGACTTCAGAACTCTGTCATCTCAAATATCAAATGTGGAATTTCGGTTCGCTAGATAAAAAAAATAAAGAAATTCAACAGCATTAATGATAATTCATCGTAGAAAGCTAAATGTTATACCCCAATGACTTTTGAATTTTTTATATACCCATGGTTATTACTCATATTTAAAGAATGTTTTACACATACTAAACCCATTTACATATGATATTTGTTGTTGTTAAAAAGAATTTGTCTTAAAATATCGACAGTTATTTGGTTGTAAATTAATCTTTATGTTGTTATGTTCTTTTATTTAATTTTTTTTTTTAAATAAAAGAGGCAATATATGACTGTGTATATTTCTTCACTGTTAAACTGTGATACAGAAGTGAAGTGTTGAAGTGAAATACACAAGAGTTAAACTGTAATACACAAGTGACAAACTGTACTACACGTGTGTGTGTTTTTTATTTCATTTTATTTCTTAACTCTTATTCCATTTACGTAACAATTAACTACACCCCTGGATTAAGGACCAGATTTAACTCATTGACGAATGACCACTTTGTATCCCTTATTTAAATATTATGAATTTTTTAAATGGAGAGGTAAATTAAATAACCTGTAGACGTAAAACTCTCTTTACAAGAGGCTGAAATAATGTTTTTTTACAAAAAAAAAATACAAAATTATTAATTGGATTGAAATTATACTGAAATATTTGTTTATGACTTACCAAAATTTGTCATGATCTTTTTTCTGACATCAAATGTAAACAAGATTAGAAACAATAATATCATCAACATTTTAAAACACATTTATAAATTCTTAAATTTAATGTCAGGAAAGAAACAAATCACGTTCACCTCTCAGTATGAATAGAAATACATTCAATTAATAGAACATGTTGAATTATTGGACAAATTATTTCAATATGTTGAATGTAAATACAATTTTAAACAAATTATGAAAGATCTTTTGTAAAAAAAAAATATTTCTCTTGCACATGGCGCCACTTTGGCAGTGGATAATGGTCAACTTTGAATCATTTTTAAAAATCCTGTTTTTCAAATTTTTTTTTAATACCAGCACATATTTGTGACATTTGCATTCTTTTATTTTATTACAGATTTCTTTTTATATAATTACATTATCACAACTCCCCAGATAAATTGTTCAAGTCAAAATAAATTATAAACTATTGTGCTACTCTAGAAGTTAATATTTGTTTCTCTGGCCAGTTTGTCTTTCTGTATGTGTGTGTCTGTCTGTGTGTGTCTGTATGTGTGTGTCTGTGTGTGTCTGTATGTTTGTGTCTGTATGTGTGTGTCTGTATGTGTATCTGTCTGTCTGTATGTGTATCTGTCTGTATGTGTGTGTCTGTATGTGTATCTGTCTGTCTGTATGTGTGTCTGTATGTATGTGTCTGTATGTGTATCTGTCTGTATGTTTGTGTCTGTATGTGTGTGTCTGTATGTGTATCTGTCTGTCTGTATGTGTCTGTATGTGTATCTGTATGTGTGTGTCTGTATGTGTGTGTCTGTATGTGTATCTGTCTGTATGTGTGTGTCTATATGTGTGTGTCTGTATGTGTGTGTCTGTATCTGTGTGTATGTATGTGTGTGTCTTATGTGTGAGTGTCTGTCTGTCTGTATGTGTGTGTCCGTGTATCTGTCTGTATGTGTGTTTATAAGTTTAAAACAGTGTTAATAAATATAAACTATTTACCGAGCAGTTTATTCATCAGGTTTTATTAATTCCCCTATACAGACAAATAGTTGGTACCAATTGACATGTCTCCACTATTTGAAATCAAAGTTTAATGCATGCACTTGACTAGGAAAACATTGAAATGTCTAGGAATTTGTAATTCAGTAATAAATAAAAGATCACGTGTACGTTGTTGTGTTTATTTTTCAATAAGTCAGTAGTTGTAGTGAAAGTTCCCTTAAGCCTAAAGGGGAAGATGAAGTGTAGAATTCATCTGTTTCTGTAACCACGGCATATAAATGGATTGTGTGGTTAGCACAACGCCCAGCCGCCTTTACTTCCCCAATCTATTTAAAGCTAGACTGACTTGTGGGGCTTTGAACCAACTTTCACTGGGACAGATGGCCGAGTGGTGTAGATGCTCGAACTGAGAGTCTTCGGTGAGACCCAACTTAACCGTTTCACTAAGTATGTCTGAGTTTCTCTAAAGCAGGGGCGGACACCGATGACAGCCTCATTTCGATTTGTTCAAAATTCTTTAAAGAGCCGCACCGAAGTCATTCAAACTGGCTCGTTTGGGAGCCGCACATAATCACCCGGAGAGCCGTCCCTGCTCTGTTTAACCCACTCATGGCATAGAGTTGTGTGAACTTATGGACTTCCCACCTTGGTCCTGGGAGTGATGTGGACTGGGTAGCTGTAGGCCAGTGGGCTAACTGGGTCATTGAACAGTGTGTACAGTGGTACCATTAATGTAGACTGCTGGTCAGAGACATGTGTACAGTGATATCATTAATGTAGATAGTTGGTCAGAGACATGTGTACTGTGATACCATTAATGTAGACTGCTGGTCAGAGACATGTGTACAGTGATACCATTAATGTAGACTGCTGATCAGAGACATGTGTACAGTGATACCCTTAATGTAGATAGTTGGTCAGAGACCTGTGTACACTGATACCATTAATGTAGACTGCTGGTCAGAGACATGTGTACTGTGATACCATTAATGTAGACTGCTGGTCAGAGACATGTGTACAGTGATACCATTAATGTAGACTGCTGGTCAGAGACATGTGTACAGTGATACCATTAATGTAGACTGCTGGTCAGAGACATGTGTACAGTGATACCATTAATGTAGACTGCTGGTCAGAGACATGTGTACAGTGATACCATTAATGTAGATAGTTGGTCAGAGACCTGTGTACACTGATACCATTAATGTAGACTGCTGGTCAGAGACATGTGTACTGTGATACCATTAATGTAGACTGCTGGTCAGAGACATGTGTACAGTGATACCATTAATGTAGACTGCTGATCAGAGACATGTGTACAGTGATACCATTAATGTAGATAGTTGGTCAGAGACCTGTGTACACTGATACCATTAATGTAGACTGCTGGTCAGAGACATGTGTACTGTGATACCATTAATGTAGACTGCTGGTCAGAGACATGTGTACAGTGATACCATTAATGTAGATAGTTTGTCAGAGACCTGTGTACACTGATACCATTAATGTAGACTGCTGGTCAGAGACATGTGTACTGTGATACCATTAATGTAGAGTGCTGATCAGAGACATGTGTACAGTGATACCATAAATGTAGATAGTTGGTCAGAGACCTGTGTACACTGATACCATTAATGTAGACTGCTGGTCAGAGACCTGTGTACACTGATACCATTAATGTAGACTGCTGGTCAGAGACATGTGTACAGTGATACCATTAATGTAGACTGCTGGTCAGAGACATGTGTACAGTGATACCATTAATGTAGACTGCTGGTCAGAGACATGTGTACAGTGATACCATTAATGTAGACTGCTGGTCAGAGACATGTGTACAGTGATACCATTAATGTAGATAGTTGGTCAGAGACCTGTGTACACTGATACCATTAATGTAGACTGCTGGTCAGAGACATGTGTACTGTGATACCATTAATGTAGACTGCTGGTCAGAGACATGTGTACAGTGATACCATTAATGTAGACTGCTGATCAGAGACATGTGTACAGTGATACCATTAATGTAGATAGTTGGTCAGAGACCTGTGTACACTGATACCATTAATGTAGACTGCTGGTCAGAGACATGTGTACACTGATACCATTAATGTAGAAAGTTGGTCAGAGACATGTGTACAGTGATACCATTAATGTAGACTGCTGGTCAGAGACATGTGTACAGTGATACCATTAATGTAGATAGTTAGTCAGAGACCTGTGTACACTGATACCATTAATGTAGACTGCTGGTCAGAGACATGTGTACACTGATACCATTAATGTAGACTGCTGGTCAGAGACATGTGTACAGTGATACCATTAATGTAGATAGTTAGTCAGAGACCTGTGTACACTGATACCATTAATGTAGACTGCTGGTCAGAGACATGTGTACACTGATACCATTAATGTAGACTGCTGGTCAGAGACATGTGTACAGTGATACCATTAATGTAGACTGCTGATCAGAGACATGTGTACAGTGATACCATTAATGTAGATAGTTGGTCAGAGACCTGTGTACACTGATACCATTAATGTAGACTGCTGGTCAGAGACATGTGTACACTGATACCATTAATGTAGAAAGTTGGTCAGAGACATGTGTACAGTGATACCATTAATGTAGACTGCTGGTCAGAGACATGTGTACAGTGATACCATTAATGTAGATAGTTAGTCAGAGACCTGTGTACACTGATACCATTAATGTAGACTGCTGGTCAGAGACATGTGTACACTGATACCATTAATGTAGACTGCTGGTCAGAGACATGTGTACAGTGATACCATTAATGTAGATAGTTAGTCAGAGACCTGTGTACACTGATACCATTAATGTAGACTGCTGGTCAGAGACATGTGTACACTGATACCATTAATGTAGACTGCTGGTCAGAGACATGTGTACAGTGATACCATTAATGTAGAAAGTTGGTCAGAGACCTGTGTACAGTGGTACCATTAATGTAGACTGCTGGTCAGAGACATGTGTACAGTGATATCATTAATGTAGATAGTTGGTCAGAGACATGTGTACTGTGATACCATTAATGTAGACTGCTGGTCAGAGACATGTGTACAGTGATACCATTAATGTAGACTGCTGATCAGAGACATGTGTACAGTGATACCCTTAATGTAGATAGTTGGTCAGAGACCTGTGTACACTGATACCATTAATGTAGACTGCTGGTCAGAGACATGTGTACTGTGATACCATTAATGTAGACTGCTGGTCAGAGACATGTGTACAGTGATACCATTAATGTAGATAGTTAGTCAGAGACCTGTGTACACTGATACCATTAATGTAGACTGCTGGTCAGAGACATGTGTACAGTGATACCATTAATGTAGACTGCTGGTCAGAGACATGTGTACAGTGATACCATTAATGTAGAAAGTTGGTCAGAGACATGTGTACAGTGATACCATTAATGTAGACTGCTGGTCAGAGACATGTGTACAGTGATACCATTAATGTAGATAGTTAGTCAGAGACCTGTGTACACTGATACCATTAATGTAGACTGCTGGTCAGAGACATGTGTACACTGATACCATTAATGTAGACTGCTGGTCAGAGACATGTGTACAGTGATACCATTAATGTAGATAGTTAGTCAGAGACCTGTGTACACTGATACCATTAATGTAGACTGCTGGTCAGAGACATGTGTACACTGATACCATTAATGTAGACTGCTGGTCAGAGACATGTGTACAGTGATACCATTAATGTAGAAAGTTGGTCAGAGACCTGTGTACAGTGGTACCATTAATGTAGACTGCTGGTCAGAGACATGTGTACAGTGATATCATTAATGTAGATAGTTGGTCAGAGACATGTGTACAGTGATACCATTAATGTAGACTGCTGGTCAGAGACATGTGTACAGTGATACCATTAATGTAGATAGTTGGTCAGAGACATGTGTACAGTGATACCATTAATGTAGATAGTTAGTCAGAGACATGTGTACAGTGATACCATTAATGTAGATAGTTGGTCAGAGACATGTGTACAGTGATACCATTAATGTAGACCGTTTAAAATATCATTGCTTATTAATTCACAACATATTCAAATTGTATGTTGATCTAATTCGCTGCATTTTTTGTTGCAATTTGAGAGTTTCATTTATAAACAAGTTTTGTCGTGTGGTCTTGACCTGTCCATGCATTATTGGTTGGCCATTCAATTCTTTCTATGACGGCCTCTCCTTCCAGTGGACACTGCATTCTAGTTTCGCCAAGGGCATTGTAGCGTGAAGTTTGACCGATTAGTCTGTACCTTTACAATTCTCTATCACGGCGGCTTTCACACTTCACTGACTTCCTTTTTCCTCCCCCATTGTTATGCCGACTGGGATACCCTCCAGATCACTTAGTAGTACAGTATAAAACAGGTACCTTGTCCAGTGGTGCATGACTTTCTATGAAATAAATAGTTCATTCTAAATAAAGGTACGTTCATCATTCATGGGACTACTTGGGCTACACAATGACTGGACAGGAAGTCACGTGATAAACTAGGGTAACGTCCATTGGTGCACGACCATCAATGAAAGTGGGAAAAAAAAATAACCCGCAACTACTTGTGGTACTATTTTATGTAAACAAAGACAGGGTGAAAGGTCACACAATAAACCAGGGTCACGTGACCAACAATGGAGGACCAACAGCTATTGGAGAGGCCATAATGCACGACTTTACTCGAAATCACGTGACAGAGAGAGGAATGGAGAGACCTATCAATGACAGTGTTCATAATGCAATCCCCCCCCCATCCCCATCCCCAAACTAGAAAACTTGATAAGCTACTAATGATGAACGATTGCAAAAGTACCACCAAAACGTTTGTTTGTATAGAGACAATGCAGGCAATGAATGGACCAGAACTGTCCTGGACAGAGTAGTAGATGTTTTAACATCTGTACATGAAAGGTGAAAGGTGATAGATGAAAGGTTGGATGATACTGTTCTCTGCTCAATTACTTATATTAGTAGATAAGAGGTGAATATCTGTTTGAAATCGTTAACTTAGAAGACAGCATGTCATATAGTACTGTTGGGAGGCATGTCATATAGTACTGTAGGGAGGCATGTCATATAGTACTGTTGGGAGGCATGTCATATAATACTGTTGGGAGGCATGTCATATAGTACTGTTGGGAGGGGTGAATGGTCACATGGTATAACTTGCACGACCGTCGGGCCGAGAGTTCGATCTCCATTGAGAGCCAAGAGTTGTTTTTGTTTCATGTCATGCTGAAAGTTTCCTCCATATCTCCCGTGGTGTCTCCATGGCCAGTGCACCATCTGCTATGGTTGGGATGAGAGCAGGGCAACGACAAAACTGACCTAATAAGTGGCTAAGGGTATCTAAGAGGTAAACATTTCATCCTTTCGGGGACTTAACAGTAGGCTCAGATTAAACAGATAGGTGGACAGATTAGACAGAAAGACAGACAGAGAGACAGACAGACATATAGACAGACAGATAGACAGACAGATAGACAGACAGATAGACAGACATATAGACAGACATATAGACAGATAGATGGACAGACAGATGGACAGACAGATAGAGAGACTGACAGACAGATAGACAGACAGACAGATAGACAGACAGATGGGCAGTAAAACTGCTAATAACAAAATAAGTTGTTTTCAATGCTATTTATTTATTTCTTATTAACAAAAATGTGTTTGTTTACTAGACGCATATTTGAACCAGTCGTCAACAAGTCAATTGAAAGACCAAATAAAACAATTAATATTTATACTGAACAGTGTTGAACAAAATAAAACTATTTTTAGATAACATCGTCACCTATTATTGTTTGCAGTTGATTTGAGTAAACACTGTGTCACAAATGAAATATACTTAGAAAGTTCACATAAAGAAATCAGCTAAGAATGAACATAAATAAATACAATTATCAGGATTTCAATTAGATAAAAAATACAATGGTTCAATGGTACAATGGTTCAATGGTACAATGGTTCAATGGTACAGTGGTACAATGGTTCAATGGTACATGGTTCAGTGGTACAATGGTTCAATGGTACAGCGGTACAATGGTTCAGTGGTACAATGGTTCATTGGGACATAATAAATAGAACAGTGGCTGGTTGCCTAATCATCATATATAATAATACTGATTTCCAGTGTGCGTTAAATCGAAAGTAAAGAATTAATACAACAGTATTCCAGTTTAAAATACAACCATGAAAAAAATCGGATCTGCCCGAAACCAAAAAAAAACCTAGCCTACTGATCAAGCATAAGGGGATATAACTCTATGCAAATGTTTTGCAGGGTACAGCTAGTACAAATATAATTTAGGTAGAATTACTGATTCAATGACATGAATGGAAGATGAGTTGTTCAAGACATCAAATAATATACATCACAGCTTTCTCACCATATAATATAATTGACTGAAATTATTACAAGACATTATATGTATTAGTGGGCTAAACTCTAGGCCATAACCAATCACAATCAATGAATTTTTCTTCAGATATAATTTGAGAAATTCGCTATTTTCCTTTGATTTTTTAGTGCATTTTCCCCCCATGTGGTCATTTGGAGGGAACGAATTTATGTCAGTTGATGTATTTCTGTAGTGGACACATCAACAGACAAATATCTGTAGTGGACACATCGATATATTTGTATACATTCAAATGTCCTTTCTGTGGGCTTATAGTGGCGAATATTTTTGACTTGACCAGGTAAAGAACCCAGGACAGTGAACCCTTTGCATGTGAGTCAAGTTCTCTATCGGCTTCTCCACCCTGTCGCCATTGTGCATTTATTCACCTGTCGCCAATTTGTGCATTCATTCAGGCCTAATATGAAATGACAGATGCATTTAAACATAAAATCACATTTAAAAAAACAACATTGTTACGGGCATTCTATTTCATATGGGCGTGAAACTCTTCATTTAAAATTATCATGACAGCTAAATGACTAAGGCATTGACTATTTGTATTATTGTTGGCCAAATTCTTTCATAAGTTTGGCTCGTTCACTCAGAACATTACTGTCATTGCAGCGATCACCAGAGCAGAAGCAGACGATTCCATTATCATTTTCTCTGCGGCATCCATTGGCGGGGATCGGGAAAGTGAAGTAATAATTGCTTGAACAGCTTCGCACTACATCTGAAAACAGAAACAGGCAGAAATTAAAACACAAATCAAAGCAATTGGTAACTTACATTATGAAAATTAAATTCGTAATCCGCAAAACTAAAGTTTTGTTGGTTTTATTTTATCCCCAGGCTTGTTGTTGGTAACCACATCATGACAGAAATCATCACACTTTTGGTTCAGGATCTTATATTGAAATGCTGTTATAAAAATACGTCAACAGAGTCAGTGTCTACCTTACGACCACACCCAACTAACTGAACGTTCTGTTACATATTTATCATATTATTCCCCATCATTTTGGCCCCCCAGGTAATAAAAAATGTTGTGGTCCCTAAAACAACCACTTAAAGAAATATAAAGGGTTAATGTTGTGGTCCCTATAACAGCCACTTAAATAAAGAAATATAAAGGGTTAATTAAAATGAAGCCCATAATCTATTCCTGCACCGCCCCCCCCCAATCTTTAGCGTAACGATCGTTAGTGGCGCCCTGCCCTCTCCTCCCCCCCCCCCACTTCCCAGTGTCAATATGTAATTCCGACGTGACCCCTATTGACGTTTCAAGTGCCGCCTGGGGCGTATGGCTACCTCGCCACTGCCCTGGCTAACAGTGGGTTAGGACAGTCCTGTCTTATATTTACGTCACATCACTGACACTGGCATATATTTATAGCTAAGTGGGCTTAGTAATCATTATTTTATCAATATTAGCTTTACGCATTTTTAAAAACGAGCAGCAGATATGCAGACAAAGTCATTTGGCTGGACACTGGCTAATGGTGGTCTTAGTGACGTCTTACCTCCAAGCGGCCATCTTGTTATTCTTGTTATGCATGGACCATGACATGTGTAGGTCTGTTTGGCCCAGTCTTTGAGTTTCCCATTGGCTGGACATGCTAGATTCTGCCAGGACCCTGGGGCACCGCTACTGCACTCATAGCACTGGTAAGGTGGACTGGGTGGATGGGTGCTTGTTGGTGTGGTTGTAGCTGTTGTAGTTGTTGGTTCTTCACTTGTTGCAGTTGTTGGCTCTTCACTTGTTGTAGTTGTTGGCTCTTCACTTGTTGTAGTTGTTGGCTCTTCACTTGTTGTAGTTGTTGGCTCTTCACTTGTTGTAGTTGTTGGCTCTTCACTTGTTGTAGTTGTTGGCTCTTCACTTGTTGTAGTTTTTGGCTGTTCACTTGTTGTAGTTGTTGGCTCTTCACTTGTTGTAGTGGTTGGCTCTTCACTTGTTGTAGTGGTTGGCTCTTCACTTGTTGTAGTGGTTGGCTCTTCACTTGTTGTAGTTGTTGGCTGTTCACTTGTTGTAGTGGTTGGCTGTTCGCTTGTTGTAGTGGTTGGCTGTTCACTTGTTGTAGTGGTTGGCTCTTCACTTGTTGTAGTGATTGGCTGTTCACTTGTTATAGTGGTTGGCTGTTCACTTGTTGTAGTGGTTGGCTCTTCACTTGTTGTAGTTGTTGGCTGTTCACTTGTTGTAGTGTGCTGTAAAGTTGTCGTGGGCAGCTCCTCCTCAGCGGTTGACCCTTCCTCTAGCGTCATGTCGCCTGTGTTGGTCTCATTACTTAAGCCCGAGGATGACGTCGTGCTGTTTGGGCACACTGCCTCCCTGAAGGGCTGGAACACAAGCCCAAGAGCGACCCCGAGGTTGGCCTCTGCCTGTGCTGAGCAAGCTGTGTAGGCCGCTTGGGCCAGGCAGGCCGTGTAACCGTCAGGCACACTGTGAAATGACAAATGACACATGACATAAAAGAGTCAGATTTATTATTTTGTTTACTATAACAACGGTGACATTTTCTTTTTTGCTTTAAAAAGTAAAATATATCAGAATATTCCTCTTTAGAATATCGTGGTTTTAAAGACAAGAAAAATAGTCAAGAGGCAACAGTGCCGAACCTAGGG
Source organism: Bulinus truncatus (assembly GCA_021962125.1). Lineage (NCBI taxonomy): Eukaryota > Metazoa > Mollusca > Gastropoda > Planorbidae > Bulinus > Bulinus truncatus. The sequence goes on from JAGDYQ010000089.1 coordinate 704,266, forward strand.
ATTTGGGGGCCCGGGATGCTTGGCCTCTTTAGGGGCCCCTACATTTTACATTCGACACCACGACGTGAGATAATGTACTTTATATTTAATGTAAATAAACAATTTTGGGGCCCCCCTCAAGATGGGGTCCGGGGGGACTTTCTAATTTGGACCCCCTCCCCCACCCAAGGTACGCCTCTGAGAGTCAAGTATACTAAAGGCAAGTAGACAGAAGATAAGTGGACAAAAGACAAGCTGACCCCTCAAGATTTTATAAAATTGCACTAATTAGCGATTACGGGAATCTTTACTGAACGTTTGGATCATTTTAATAGGTTGTGGTTTTTGTGTGACACGTAGCGCCACCCTCCCCCAAATCTATTGTGGCTATATTAAAATGTGAGTCTTAAGAATGTCTTCTTTTGCCATGAGAACCTGGGCCCACTTTCTAACTAGGGCCCCCACAAAGATAAGAATGTCTCTGACCACACATCGTTTTTCATTTAATCACACCAATTACCTGCACAGGTCTGCTTCGGTGACCACTGATGGAATCGTCTGCCCGCACTGTTCCATTTGTAACGCAAACTGGTAGTTGGTCAGACAGGGCAGAAGATTGATAAACTCTGGCAGTTAGAAGAAAAAAAAATTTCAACATAAGTAAAACATTTTTTTTAAATCCTGGTCTTCAAAAAACGCAGCCAGACAAATAAATAAATAGACGAATACAAAGGAACTTACGGTCATATCCGGCAGGCGAACACAGAAGTTCGAAGAAACCCGGAATAAGACGAAAGAGGACAGTGGACAATACTGGACACCCTGTCAGGTGGGGCCCTGAGCAGCTGGTGTATCGGCCATAGGCCCTGGATTGAAAACAAATGAATCCATGCTCAGCAAGATCAGTGAGATATTGGTTTACATTTGATAATTATATAACTCGAGTCTTTATGACAATGTCAACGTGACAATACAATAATCGCGCACACACACACACACGCACACACAATCTGATTGATAGTCTAAACACACACATACGCACACACAATCTGATTGTTAGTCTAAACACACACACACACACGCACACACAATCTGATTGTTAGTCTAAACACACAAACACGCACACACAATATGATTGTTAGTCTAAACACACACACACACACGCACACACCTACACAATGTTTTAAAAACTGTTTATCGAAACACTGCAACAGACACTAACCAAATTAACGATAACTTACAAAATGTAATGAAAACTTACAAAATGTGATGATAAGGGACAGAATGTAATGATAAGGGACAAAATGTAATGTTAAAAGACAGAATGTAATGTTAAGAGACAGAATGTAATGTTAAGAGACAGAATGTAATGATAGCTTAATAATTTGTAATGATAACTTAATAATTTCTGATGATAACTTTCAAAATGTAATGATAACTTAGAAAACGTAATGTTTACTTACTGACAAAAGGATGTCCGGGAGTCACTCAGGTTGGACATAAATCCAGGACTTAACAAGATACCGAACACCTCAAGCGTGGCCGAATGTAAGCAGCCGTAGGCCTCGTTGATAGTGCTGCATTCTGGGAAGTGAGACGTTATAATGATCAGTTAGAAACGAGCAGGCGGAGAAACAGAAAGTAAAGGTGGGGGAGGGGGGGACTAACCCTGTCACCTTGTTTTCCTATCCCATTGACATCTGTTCTGCTCTTGTCTATTGTAGTCATTGACTTTCTTTCATTTATACTAACCAGTATATGATTCCTAGTATTAGTGAGAGTAATGCATTGACCGGTGTAATGAGCTGGTCACTTCGTGTCCACTTACCATAACTCTGCTGTCCGGCAGACGGTGTAGTGCTTATAACGGCCTCAGCTGTGAAGTTCAGCCCAGCAAACAGAGACGCCACGTTCTCCATCAGAGTTTGTTGAGAGGGTGAAATTGTGGCCGCCCAGCCTGGACAAAACGAACACAACAAAATAAACGAATTCAAACCAGAACAAAACAAACGTAATCACTCAAAAATGCCACGCCTTTCAGACTATAACTTATCGAAGTGGTCGAGGCTAGACAGTTCACATGTTCAACTGCAGTAATTCTCAAAGTGTGGGCCGTGGGCGACTTTCAGGTGGGTCTCTAGAAATTAAAATTGATTATTAAGAATCTATGTATTCACAATAACAGATCTCTCTGTATTGTAAGACGTTCAATGTTTGTAAATATGTTGAATGAAAGGGGTTATTTATTAATACATACAATCAATGACGCTTTTATTCTCTCTGACATTATAGTGGGTCGTGAAGCGTAATAATTTGAGAACATTTGATTTACTGTTTTTAAATTAGCTTGATACTCATTCCTTGTTACACAGCTGTGTGCTAAACATGGCTACCACAGAAAGAGGAAACGGGTTGAGCTGTGCCCCGGAACGTGCATTAATATCAGTTTAGTGTTGGACTTGGACAAAATAAAAACAGGATTCTCCTAATGACATCAGTTTTACTGACGTGATACAGTTTCATATTTCTGTAATAATCAATACATCCGTTTAGCTAAATATAGAACTAAGCTGGATGTTATTCAATATTGCTCTTTTAGGTTACATGATTTCAAAAATAGAACAGAAAAAACCAAATTTACATTGACCTATATATCGCCTTACCGGTGGCGACTAAGCCAATCGCCCCAGGCCCCGGCCTTAGAGGGGCACCGCGATAAAAACGGTTTCATACAATAGAAAGCCTATACACTCAAAAAGCGCACGATCCACGGTTTCCTCAACTTCTCTGCAGTGTCGGCAAATGGAATGAACAAGTTATCAACTGCGACTATCATATTTGAGATTCTTCATATTATGTCTAACAAAAACAGACTAAAACACCACTAGGTAGGAAAAGTTTGGTAGTACTCTTGATGCTTTCACCTCCAACCGAGGGTCATTACCCCGTGGGGTCGCTACGGACCCTTACTCTACGTCTCCCATGTGACCATTGTAAGGACGCAATAATAGCTGACCACTGGTCAGCTGAGCCCGATGATCTTCTCAGCCTGATCGCTGACTACCAAACATTCTAGTTGGACACTGGTAGAGATGATCACAAGTGGCGATGAGCTTGGAACCAATGATGATCGCCATAATGATCTGATTTCCACTCTCTCGACCACCGCCCTTCACCACGTGCACATATTGATTGACTCTAAAATGAATTCATTGTAAAGGTCAGGCGGTGGCCTCGTATGTCAACAAGAGACGCACTCTGATATTTTAATACCAGGGCCCGCCTTACGAATTGCTGGGCCCAATTTAACGGATGCTTGCGGGGCCCCTCTTCTAATTTTTTTTACAATAACAGCTATTACTATAAATGCTAATTGTAAATTGCGGGGCCTCTGCCAGGCGCGGGGCTCTATTCGGAGCAAACGGTCAAATCGGCCTGAGGCCTACATTCAAGAGCCTCTAAACAGTAGCTTTATGAATATTTAGTGAGCAAAAGTCAGTAAATATTAGGGAAAAACTGGATCATAATAGCCGCACACAGTTTATCTGCTCTGAGAGCCGCACACAGTTTATCTGCTCTGAGAGCCGCAACAGTTTATCTGCTCTGAGAGCCGCACACAGTTTATCTGCTCTGAGAGCAGCACACATTTTATCTGCTCCGAGAGCCGCACACAGTTTATCTGCTCCGAGAGCCGCACACAGTTTATCTGCTCTGAGAGCCGCACGTGCCCACAATCGGTATGGGTAATATTTCTTTTTTTTTTCTAAATTCAAATTTTTAATAATCTATCAACTATTTAATTATACTTAATTCAATCAATGCTTACGGGGCTCATCATCTGCAAACTTTTAGCCAATAATTAGTTTTGATGTTGTTGTTAAATTAAATGCTACTTACCAATATTTGAAATACCAAGTGTAAGAAATATACATATGCCTAATTCGAGCTTCATTGTAGTCGTGTATTATGTTTCAAGACAAAGATTTTTTCTGAAGAATTTTCTCAATCTATCTTTTTTATTTCTCAAAAAATAATTAACTAATTATAAATTTATCAGCGTAACAAAAGGAAAATGTATTTTTTTAAATTCAAAATATTTGATTGAAGTTCATACTTTTTTGTGGACAAAGTTATCGTTTAAATACATTCACGTCTGCAAGAATCAACCAATGAAATTAATTTGTCCCCAAAACAATGCATGACGCATTTCCTAAAATTTATTTTTAGACCAACAAGAAAACAATTCGTTATTACCGAAGTTGCCAGATTTTTTTTATGTGTTTTTTTTTTTGGTCCTGTAAGACAAACCTACAGGTGAAACCCGGATGACAACTGCTCTAATCAAATTGGGGGCGAGTCAGACAGGGGACATAACTCATGTAGGTTGGGTCTTGGATAACACCCCCGCTTACCAACATATCATTTAATGCTTGGAAGAAAATAATGCACTAGAACAAAATGCACTTTCTGAAGGTTATGATTAATTAGGTGAAAAGACCAAAAATAGATTAAAATTAATGCCATTACACTTTTTACCTCCTCCGCTATTCGTTTTAATGTATTTGTCTACTCTAGTGATGAAGAATTGATGTATCCCCCTCCCTCCCTCCCCCCCCCCCCAAGTAAAGTCTGATTATTCAGTGTGTGTGTTTTGTTTTTAAATTCTCTATAATAAGATGTTTATCTCTTTGATCCACCAATGGGACGGGTTTTGTAGTGTCCTTCCTTCATCCCTTCTGTAGCTCAGAGTGCATTGGTAATGGAATCACTACGGGAGACATACGTAAGTAACCAGACCTGTGCACGCGCTAATGTCGGGTATCTACTTTAAGCTTGAATGACTTGGGAACTTTCACCAGGACTTGAAAAAAAATTGTTATCTTCGGGTCGACAGTAAAGCGCCATTATCTCACAACAATCCCCAATTATTTAATTATCACAGGAAAAAAAATTAAATCAAATTGAAAAGAAAGTTATTACTTTTTATTATTACACCAATGTCTATTCATATCTAGTCTGTATGTTGATTTAATTGAACCTTCTAATTATTATTCAAGTTTTCTTTTAAAAATACACAAAAGTATTAGGCGTTGGTATATTCATAACATGTACACAGCAGAAGTCAACTTTATAACACAATACTTGTCTGCCCTTTGATTACAACCAGTATAAAGAAATACGATGAGAGTTAACGTTACTAGCTTGGTCAACTAATTGGCGCTTTTTTTGTGTAAGTTTTTATAAATTTATTGTGTCGGTGTCTGTTTTACTCTAACGGCACTCCAGTAGACATTATTAGAAGCAGGGCCCGTCTTACGAATTGCGGGGCCCAATTTAACGGATGCTTGATTGGCCCCTCTTCTAATTATTTTTTACAATAACGACTATTACTATTAATATAAATGTAAAATGCGGGGCCCCTGCCAAACGCGGGGCCCAATTTTGATAAATCGGTCAAATCGACATAAGGCCAACCCTGATTAGAAGTACTGCTGAGAAAAATAATTTTGATATATACTTTCAAACAGATTTGATATAAACTTTCAAACAAACAAATTTGATATAAACTTTCAAACAAACAAATTTGATATAATCTCTCAAACAAATTTAATATAATCTTTCAAACAAATTTGATATAATCTTTCAAACAGATTTCATTCCTAAGCATAAAACTTGACCAAAATATATTTCCCGATTTCACCACAAAACATTATAACCTGGGACCAAGCCCAAGTTTAATCATAATTCTATCTTACAATTGTTTTATTTTTCAACGGATTTTTTTGTTGCAGAAATAATTTCTGGTGTCACAAGAAAAGTTCTAAGAAATTAATTTATTAGTAAATAATACAGTTGACTCCCTCTAGACCAGTGCTTCTCAAACTTTTTGAAGTCACGGCCCCCTTGGAACGCCAATCAATATGTCGCGGCCCCCCTATTTTTTTTTTTTTGGTTTAGATTGCTTAAATTTATAATTTTTCGAAATTCCACAGCCCCCCTCTGTACAGTCCACGGCCCCCTAGGGGTCCGCGGCCCACCACTTTGAGAAGCACAGCTCTAGAACAGTAACTCCCATAGAATATCTAAAACATCAATTAATTAATGGTCCTTTCTATAGGTAAGCTCCCTTTGATTTGTAATACGAAAAAAAAAGATAATTTACGTATTCTTCATTTCTGTTTATAACTTTCTTAGCGCTCCTACCAATATTTTACACTACAAGTTTCAACCCGTGAAATTCATTCATCAAGGAGTAATCGTGATGTAGAAATCGCCTTTATGAATCATGTCCCCCGCATTGTTTTCCCTAGTCAGGCTAATGCCAACACAATCCAGTTAGTGATTGGTGGGTAACTGCAACAGAGACGTGACCCTTGACACCTATTCCCCACCCTCACTTTTGATGGAAAAATCTCCGTGAAGGTCATCTACGCCTATTTCTATGACGTCATTTTATGCAGATGATTTTCCCGTCGAGGATTCCTTTCTATTTTCGTCGACTGCCCGATGCTTCAGTTACGTCACAAATGTTACACGTAATTATTCAGAGCAGGAGAGGTCATAATGAGGTTAAAGGTCATAAGTCTAATTATAGTTGTTGTTTTTAGAGCATTTTCGAAAAAAAATGCTCTATTGTCCCCGTTTTGTCTGTCTGTCTGTCTGTCTGTCTGTCTGTCATCACCCTAGATCTCAGCAACCATAATTTCTAGACTCATGATGTAGGCCCTATATATCATTTTGTAGGTCTTGGCCTGCCAAGTGTACATCAAAAGTTCATTTCGCGATAGGACCTCTGAGGGCCGGGCTTCAGGGCTCCGAAGGGGCTTATATATTATATATATAACCCCATTCTACACCTTGTACGTTCAATAACCCATTCATTTGGTGCGAAATACTGCAGCACGTAGTTTCACCAAGATTTATTAAGAAACTCATCAAATGAAATAGTAAGCTTGTGTTCTGAGTTCAATTGAAAGTATCAGAGCTATGCAACAATTGACGGAGTTTTCGGACGATTAAATGACTACAATTTCGAATGTTTTCAATTAAGAGTCCTATTCAGTAACCACAAACCAATTGTAGTTAGATTTATGAAAAAATAATTTTTTTTCAAATATAAAGAAACGTCTTTATAATATTTTTTTACAGATATATGCATTACACAATTGAATTTATAAACATTTCCAAAATTTACAAATATTTACTGAAAGCTAACAAACGTACTGATACATAACATGAAAATGCGCTAACACGTCCTGTGTCCAGAATGGAATAGGCTTAATTGCTTGTTTTAATTTGCCAGCTAAAATGAGGGAAAAGTAGGTTACATGTATTTAATCTACCAAAGTGACATACTTCTCGGCTGTTTTAGTTAGATGACCCGATTTAAATTTCCATTCGAGGGTTGTTGAGCTCCAGAAAGCCCAAATGTAAAGGAAGTAATAAACTTTTCGATGAGTCTCTTCGAGGGGCCGCATATTTTTTTTACAAGTACAGACATCTCAACAAACCTTTTTTTTTAAATTCCCTCAACCGATGTGGTCGTTGGGGGGAACGAATTAGTGTTGTTTTAGTCCCAGGTCCTATTTTTAGTTTCAGTTTTTATTTCGTTTTTTCTGTAATAATTTTAGTTTTAGTCTAGTTTTAGTTTTAGGCCCAATTTTAGTTTTCGTTTTAGTTTTCATCGACTAAAACTAAAACACCAGAGTTTTAGTTTTCGTCTTATTCATTTTAGTTTCATTTTTAGTTTTAGTCTTGTAAACACCAATAACAAATAACATCATTGTTCATGACCAATTGTTGAAACAGATTAAATATGTCCTTGGTCATAATAATTTCGTAGAATAGATGGTTCGCCCGCAGACCGCAGTACCGGAAAAGAACGATACATGGGGTTTTCGTTTTTATTTCGTTGGGGAGTTTTAGTTTCAGTTTTTATTCAGTCTTTTGTCTACTAGAGTTAGTTTTCGTCTAGTTTTAGTCTTGCTGCTAATTTTAGTTTTAGTTCTCGTTGACGAAAAGTCAACATTTTCGTTAACGAAGGTTTTAGTTGGTCTCTTTGGGGGCCTCTGCATTTAGACATTCGACATCATGACATTAGATAATGTATTTAATATTTAATGTAAAAAATAATTTGGGGCCCCCTCAAGCTGGGGCCCGGGGAGAACTTTCGAATTTGGACCCCCCTCCCCCACCCTATGTATGCCTCTGATGGCATGTATATAAAAACTCGATTGCTGACATTTTTCGGCTGGACACCCTGTATTTGAGTAGTAAATGTATTCATTTTTATTTGTAAAATTAAGAAAATTAAAACAACTTTTATTTAACTTCTAAAAACTACACCGAGTAATGTTATAAATGGTCTAAAGGTGACATGATCGCAATGGAAATTACACACACACAAAATAAAAACACAGACATAGAACGCTAGATGTTCGAATTTCAAACTATACTAGTATACTAAGGCATTTTAATATATATCTAGCGCATTTGCCAAGTTGTTCGGCATTTAAGGCATTTGGATTTCAAAAGGGGGCGCAAAATGTCTGTACACCACTGTGCCAGTCTGTAGTGTCAGCTGTACACTACTGTACCAGTCTCTAGTGTCAGCTGTACACTACTGTACCAGTCTCTAGTGTCAGCTGTACACCACTGCACCAGTCTCTAGTGTCTGCTATACACCACTGTAACAGTCTCTAGTGTCAGCTGTACACCACTGTACCAGTCTCTAGTGTCAGCTGTACACTACTGTACCAGTATCTAGTGTCAGCTGTACACCACTGCACCAGTCTCTAGTGTCTGCCATACACCACTGTAACAGTCTCTAGTGTCAGTTGTACACCACTGCACCAGTCTCTAGTGTCAGCTGTACACCACTGTACCAGTCTCTAGTGTCAGCTGTACACCACTGTGCCAGTCTCTAGTGTCAGCTGTACACTACTGTATACCACTTTACCAGTCTCTAGTGTCAGCTGTACACCACTGCACCAGTCTCTAGTGTCTGCTATACACCACTGTAACAGTCTCTAGTGTCAGTTGTACACCACTGCACCAGTCTCTAGTGTCAGCTGTACACCACTGTACCAGTCTCTAGTGTCAGCTGTACACCACTGTACCAGTCTCTAGTGTCAGCTGTACACCACTGCAACAGTCTCTAGTGACAGCTGTACACCACTGTACCAGTCTCTAGTGTCAGAAATCCTGATAAATCGTTAACTGTCCCCTCTACCCGTGAGAAACTATTGCTCCACAAATCATGTCCATTGTCCCTGGATTAACGGTGTGCTCATGCCTTACGTTATTCCTGATGTAATTATTGCTAATGCTATTAGAGTTCTTGTTCCTTATAGATATTCAGACAGTCCACTCAGTATAGGTGCAAGGTGTAAATTTTCCCAAAATAATTTAATGAGAATTTTAATTTCTCGCTGTACTTCCTTATATTTAAATAATTACAAAGTCCTTCGTTGTCATTCTTTGTTTATGTTCTAGTCGTAACATCAAGACTGTTCTATTGGATTACAATTAACACGCAAGCAAACTCACATAAGTACGCACACAAACAAAAAGACACATATATTCATCCAATCAAGTTGAAGAAACCTATTCCCTTCTTATGGAAACTTTTTCCAGGACTCATTTACAAGAAAATACATTTCAGTACAAGGCATGAAGAAAATAATTGTTATTTATTTTGTATTCAAAATATTGGTTGTACTTTTTAATTCAACTTTATGTCGTACTGTAATTATGTTCAACAAATACACTAATTCAATGTGTAATTATGTTCAACAAATACACTAATTCAATGTGTAATTATCTTCAACAAATACACTAATTCAATGTGTAATTATGTTCAACAAGTACACTAATTCAATGTGTAATTATGTTCAACAAATACACTAATTCAATGTGTAATTATGTTCAACAAATACACTAATTCAATGTGTAATTATGTTCAACAAATACACTAATTCATTGTGTAATTATGTTCAACAAATACACTAATTCAATGTGTAATTATGTTCAACAAATACACTAATTCAATGTGTAATTATGTTCAACGAATACACCGATTCAATGTGGTCAAAATATGGTTATTTTCAACATGAATCAAGTATGATTATTATGCAACTATGTTCAACATGTGACTATAGGCAGATATATTCAGTATGTCGATATGTTCAGTATTCAGCTATGTTCAAAAGACTTCGTTGTTCAAAATATACATAGGATTTTGAAGATATCAAAGATGAGTCGACTATAAACAGTGGTCACTTATGTTAAATTTATTCTATTATACATTTAATGGTGATACGTGATAATACTAATGGGCATACATATTCACATACATTCAATGAAATTAATTTAATTCGACCTTACTGGACCTATACATGAAGACGTTTCGCGTCATCATCCGCCAACCGACTACTCGACAAATGACCGGTTCATTCTAAACTTTCAAAGGGAAACAAGTACAGGCAACTATTGATGGGATTTGTTACCAGATGTATGAAGACAGGCAACTATTGATGGGTTTTGTTACCAGGTGTATGAAGACAGGCAACTATTGATGGGATTTGTTACCAGGTGTATTAAGACAGGCAACTATTGATGGGTTTTGTTACCAGGTGTATTAAGACAGGCAACTATTGATGGGTTTTGTTACCAGGTGTATTAAAACAGGCAACTATTGATGGGTTTTGTTACCAGATGTATGAAGACAAGCATAAGTTAAAGTAATTACAAAACAAAAACACTACTTTGTAAAACGCAGTGTCCTAGCTCAATCTGTCCTAGCTCAGTATGTCCTAGCTCAATATGTCCTGCCTCATTATGACCTAGCTCAATATGTCCTAGATCAATATGTCCTAGCTCAATACGTCCTGCCTCAATACGTCCTGCCTCAATACGTCCCAGTTCAATCTGTCCTAGCTTAATATGTCCTGCCTCACTTTGTCCTGCCTCAATATGTCCTCGCTCAATATGTCCTAGCTCAATATGTCCTGCCTCAATGTGTTCTAGCTCAATCTGTCCTATCCCAATATGTCGTACCTCATTATATGTAATTTTTATAATGCATTTATAACTACTTTTCTGTTACAATTTTTTCCGTGATAAAAAAAAGTAGCAAGGTGTACAAAGCAACTAAGTGTGAGACAACTAAGTGTGAGACAACTAACTGTGAGGAGCTTTCCTGGAGTTTAGCGTTGTCTCCCTTTCAGTCAGTTTTTTTTTTCCAATAACTCTTGTTGTATTGACTCTGGTGAAACTAAAAGTACTTTTTTTTTTACTTCCTACAAAACCAGAATGTGGCGCCTTACAACCTCATGCATGACTTCCTCTTCTATTGACTAACAAAAATGTGTTCTTCAGAAATTTGTCAAATTATTTCCACATTATGCCGGTTGTCAATACTCTCCACTCAGGTTATTTCCATAACAATAAATAAATACCATAGTCCAAGGTCAGCCATCGTAAAGAGTCAATGGGCAGCACAGACGCCAGTTACAATGAAGTCTCGCGATATTTCAATAGGAAACGAGACTGAGTGACTGATACTATTGAAGTCGTTGGTCAATGTAGTCCCCGGTCTATTCACTGCAGCAGTAAAAAAGTTCATCAATATAACCCTCTAAATACTTGTTTATTGACCGAGGTATAAATGAAGTTTTAACCTTCACTGTCTTGGGACGCGTGGATTATTATTTATGTACGTACATGAACATACTCTGCAGTCAAAGTATTTGTACATACAAGTATCTACACATACACGTATTTACACATACAAGTATTTACACATACAACTGTTTACACAATCAACTGTTTACACATACAAGTATTTACACAATCAACTGTTTTCACATACAAGTATTTACATACAAGTATTTACATAAACAGGTATTTACACATACAAGTATTTACATACAAGTATTTACACACACAAGTATTTACACATACAACTGTTTACACATACCACTGTTTACACATACAAGTGTTTACACAATCAACTGCTTACACATACAACTGTTTAAACAATCAACTGTTTACACATACAAGTAATTACACAAAAACGTGTTTACACAATACAAGTCATTACACAAACACGTGTTTACACATACAACTGTTTACACATACAAGTATTTATATATATACAATTGTTCATAAAAATGTCATGAAGCTGTGATTTCAAAATGGCCGTACTATGATCACGTGCTGCTGTATTTACACAGTGTTCACTACACCAGAGGTTCTCAGTCTTTACTTCACTACACCAGAGGTTCTCAGTCTTTACTTCACTACACCAGAGGTTCTCAGTCTTTACTTCAATGCACCAGAGGTTCTCAGTCTTTACTACACTACACCAGAGGTTCTCAGTCCTACACTACACCAGAGGTTCTCAGTCTTTAATTCACTACACCAGAGGTTCTCAGTCCTACACTACACCAGAGGTTCTCAGTCTTTACTTCACTACACCAGAGGTTCTCAGTCTTTACTACACTACACCAGAGGTTCTCAGTCTTTACTTCAATACACCAGAGGTTCTCAGTCTTTACTTCACTACACCAGAGGTTCTCAGTCTTTACTTCACTACACCAGAGGTTCTCAGATTATTGCAACTCGCTACCCACTATGACATCTAAACTTAATTGTTAATGTTCTCAAGTAATTGTTAATGTCCTCAAGTAATTGTTAATGTTCTCAGGTAATTGTTTTTATTTTTTCGGCGACCCACCAGTGGATCGAGAACCACACTTTGACAACCATTGCCCCATGCCAGTGGTGGGGGCCGCGTGCCCCATGCCAGTGGTGGCGAACCTTTTTGGAGCCACGTGCCCAAAATTCAACCAAAGAACCATATATATATATATATATATATATATATATATATATATAGCAAAGTACCAACACTCCGATTAAAATTAAACAGATATTTTTGTCGCGTACCGACGGGTGAGGCTCTGCGTGCCGACCGTGGCTCGCGTGCCATAGATTTCCCACCCCTGCTCTGTGCAATGCATTTTTTTTCTTTTTGAAAGACGGTTTCTTTGAAATGAGTACAACTTGACCAGGTCAGTGGTGACCACATCAATGAGAACTTGACCAGGTCAGTGGTGACCACATCAATGAGAACTTGACCAGGTCAGTGGTGACCACATCAATGAGAACTTGACCAGGTCTGCGGTGACCACACCCATGAGAGCCTCTAATGGTCACTGCGTTTGTTTGCCTAAGTGTTTGGTAAAGTTATGGAAATTAAACAAGATGCAGTTACGACTTGAATGTTTGTATTTATGATGTTGGCTTCCACTCATCGGGACTTTCTGTTATGAATCTGTTTTATTATCTTAACTAGTTGACTGCTGTTTGGTTTGACGTTATGACTGAGACTACAGGGGGTCAGAAGAAGGTGAAGTTGTGTCACTAGATTGCTGTTTTGATGAGTCATCTGTCAAAGTCACGATCTGAACACACGAACAAGGTGATACACAGAGACAGGGCCGTAGGTAAGCAAACCATCAGGGACCCAACCAATCTTTCAACGGCTCAGACTGATAATAAAACCTAACCGACTAAAATTTGTGAAAATACCACCTCTTGCTGGTAGGTGCTGCCTCTTGCTGGTAGGTGCTGCCTCTTGCTGGTAGGTGCTGCCTCTTGCTGGTAGGTGCTGCCTCTTGCTGGTAGTTGCTGCCTCTTGCTGGTAGCTAAGCAAATTTCACCCGGCAGAACCGGAGGGCGCTTTAGTGGCGCACTCTGCAGTACACATTTTTGGCGCCCTCCTCCCTTTATGAAAACCATTCAACAGCACTCTTTCGGCGCCCCCTCCTAGTTCAGCGCCTTTGCGGTCGCACAACCTGCAGTACCTTACTTCCGCCCGGGGCGTTCCACAACTTCACCCTAGTTACGCCCGTTTGTCAATTTTTTAAGAACTCTAACTTGAAGTGGATATTGTTCATATCAACTTTGAAATTTAAGTTATACATCTAGTTTCTGTTTTAAGGTCGACTTTTTTTCTTCCGCCGAAAAAAAAGAAATTTAAAAAATGTTATTTCAATTCTAATATAATATGCACATAGTTTGTTGATGTTATTTCGTGCATTAAGTGTGCAGTGACCCTCATAATAACTTGGTCGAGTATGGGAAATCCGTGATAAACTCTAACACTGTTTTATGATTCTGTTTGGTCGATCAGTAGCACCGGAAATCAGTAGGAAACCTGTTTATTTTCGCACATCTTCACATTTTGTCCCCTCTCATTCCTCAGACAATTATACGTCATGAACGATTAAATAACAAGTTGACGTCATACATTTCAGTTTACCTTCTATATCAAAGATAAAATATAGAATAGTGCTGCCAACTTTTCCCCTGAAATATCCTGAATTAGATGTAAATATATCTAGATACCAAAGTGTTATTAAATATAGTAGATAGAATCAACGTTGATTTATAAATTATACACACACATATATATATATATATATATATATATATATATATATAATTATCCTATCCCTAGTTATCACCCCTTTATTTTTTATTTGTATTATTCCCCTTTGGTTGTATGGTAGTGTGCTGGTGGAAGTGATCTGTTTGTTTGATAAGGTCAAGCAGGCTTTGTTGTCGGGTTTGACCGGTAGAGCGTGTCAGTGATTGGTCAAGGATCACATGACACTACGGAGAGTGTCCGTGGACGGTTACTCCGGGCAATTCTAGGAGTCATAAGGTCATAGTTTCACGTCATGGTATCACGGTGTAGTCATAACAGGATACACACTGAGGATGAGCAAAGACATTTTGTCGTTAGTAAAAGCTTGTTTCATTGATGTTCTAGTCTATTGTATCAGCCTAAGAACTATATCATTGTATATATCATGTATTAAAGTTGTATTCTTAATGTTCATAGAATATAGTCGTATTAATATTCTGGAATTGAAATGGGATACGACAGTAATAATTTAATGGGTGGTTGGGGGGTAAAGCTTTGGTAGCGAGCCGGATCTTTGTGCTGCAGCTCAGTCTGCTTGCTGGGGGTACGAGTTAGACTCCCGGTGTGTCCAGTAGTGATGTACAGGATCTCTGAGATAAACATTTCATCCGTACAGAAACTTCACACTCGACAACAATAATAATTTTAAAAAATGTATGGATACATTGTAGAGAAAAAACATTTCAAGATCAATTATATAATACGTGAACATTATTGAATACTTCTTTACAACTAGAATATATCTCAAAAATATATATCGATCTGGTGGTAACTGGTTCTGAATTATCTTAGTTGGCAGCCCAAATATATGAACAGCCAGTTGCACTTAAAAATCAAGAGTGTGGAACTATAGGGGGAAAAAGAGAGACTGGTAAAAGTCAAAATGAATGTAAACACTTTATGAAGAGTAAAATTCTCTCATAGAGAACATAAACTTGATCAAGTAGGCCACCCCTTCAGATCAGATCCGATGGTTCACGGATATTCACGAAGTTGACCGAAATAACCCGTAATAAATGTTCAAGAGCGTGATTGTAAAAAAAAAAAAGTTTAAGAGTTTAGAAAAAAACGTGCTTGACCTAGTTTGCACCCAACTATGTCTCGAGAAAAAAGAGGCTCTATTTATTACATGTAATGACGTCATAGAGAAAGTGTCGCGCTTGAAAAATGAACAACAAAACATGTTGTTTAACCCAATACAAGGGTGGGACAAGATTGTTTACTATGATAACCAAAATGATATATCTCTAGGATTTGTCTGATCCCAAGCATGATGTCGAAATATGTGGGTGTGTACGTAACAACACTGGAAAATATAAACATTTCGATAATATTTGAATATTTATTAACTTACTGTGTGTACTGTATAGTCAGTCAAATGACATTTATCAATGAAATGGACGCGTGCATAGTATTGCCCCATTTATATGATAAGCATACACTCGCTTGCTAGTTCTGTCAGTTTATCTAAACAGGGCTGTTCTGCCAGTTTATCTAAACAGGGCTGTTCTGCCAGTTTATCTAAACAGC
>JAGDYQ010000089.1:720771-738271 GCA_021962125.1 Bulinus truncatus
TCTGATTGATAGTCTAAACACACACACACGCACACACACAAACACGCACACACCATCTGATTGATAGTCTAAACTCTAAACACACACACACGCACACACAATCTGATTGTTAGTCTAAACACACACACACACACACACACACGCACACCTACAAAATGTTTTAAAAACTATTTATCGACACACTGCAACAGACACTAACCAAATTAACGATAACTTACAAAATGTAATGATAATGGACAGAATGTAATGATAAGGGACAGAATGTAATGTTAAGAGTCAGAATGTAATGTTAAGAGACAGAATGTAATGATAACTTACAAAATGTAATGATAACTTACAAAATGTAATGATAGCTTAATAATTTGTAATGATAACTTTCAAAATGTAATGATAACTTAGAAAACGTAATGTTTACTTACTGACAAAAGGATGTCCGGGAGTCACTCAGGCTGGACATAAATCCAGGACTTAACAAGATGCCGAACACCTCAAGCGTGGCCGAATGTAAGCAGCCGTAGGCCTCATTGATAGTGCTGCATTCTGGGAAGTGAGACGTTAGAATGATCAATTAGAAACCAGCAGGCGGAGGAACAGAGAGTAAAGGTGGGGGGGGGGGGGGGGAGCTTAACCCTTTGTCACCTTGTTTTCCTATCCCATAGACATCTGTTCTGCTCTTGTCTATTGTAGTCCTTGACTTTTTTTTCATTTATAATAACCAGTATATGACTCCTAGTGATAGTGAGAGTAGTGTATTGTCCGGTGTAATGAGCTGGTCACTTCGTGTCCACTTACCATAACTCTGCTGTCCGGCAGACGGTGTAGTGCTTATAACGGCCTCAGCTGTGAAGTTCAGTCCAGCAAACAGAGATGCCACGTTCTCCATGGGGTTTGTTGAGAGGGTGAAATCATGGCTGCCCAGCATGGAAAAGGGCAGGAACAAAATAAACGAATTCAAACCAGGACAAAATAAACGTAATCACTCATAAATGCCACGCCTTTCAGACTATAACAGATCGAAATTGGTCGAGGCTAGACAGTTTCCATGTTCAACTGCAGTGATTCCGTGGACGACTTTCAGGTGGGTCTCAAGAAATTAAAATTTATTATTAAGAATCTATGTATTCACAATAACAAATCACTCTGTATTGTAAGACGTTCAATGTTTGTAAATCTGTTAAATGGAAGGGGTTATATATATATATATATATATATATATATATATATATATATATATATATATATATATATATATACAAATCAATGACGCTTTTATTATCTGACATTATAGGTGGGTCGTGAAGCGTAAAAAATATGAGAACCTTTGATTAACTGTTTTTTAAATTAGCCTGATACTCATTCCTTGTTCAACAGCTGTCTTGCTTTATGGCTACCTAGAAAAGAAACTAGGTTGAGCTGTGCCCCGGAACGTGCGACTAATATCAGTTTAGTGTTGGACTTTGAAAAAAATAAAAACGTACTCCTAATGACATCAGTTTTACTGACGTGATACAGTTTCATATTTCTGTAAATAATCAATACATCCGTTTAGCTAAATATAGAACTAAGCTGGATGTTATTCAATATTGCTCTTTTAGGTTACATGATTACAAAAATAGAACAGAAAACCCAAAGTGTCAGCCAATAGACAAATGCAAAATTCCAGTGACCTATATATCGCCTTACCGGTGTTAGAGGGGCCCCGCGATAAAAACTGTTTCATACAATAGAAAGCACATGATCCACGGTGTCCTCGACTTCTCTGCAGTGTCGGCAAATGGAATGCACAAGTTACCAACTGCGACTATCATATTTGAGATTCTTCATATTATGTCTAACAAAAACAGACTAAAACACCACTAGGTAGGAAAAGTTTGGTAGTACTCTTGATGCTTTCACCTCCCAACCGAGGGTCATTACACCGTGGGGTCGCCACGGGCCCTTACTCTACGTCACCCATGTGACCATTGTAAGGACGCAATAATAGCTGACTACCGGTCAGCTGGCAGGCCAACATGATCTTCTCCAGGGTGAACGCTGACTGCCAAAACGTTCTCAGTTGGACACTGGTAGAGATGATCACAAGTGGCGATGAGCTTGCGGAACCAATGATAATCGCCATAATGATCAGACTTCCACTCTCTCGACTACCGCCCTTAACCTCATGCAGATATTGATTGACTCTAAAATGAATTAATTGTAAAGGTCAGGCGGTGACCTCGTATGTCAACAAGAGATGTCCTCTGATATTTTAATTCCAGGGCCCGCCTTACGAATTGTTGGGCCCAATTTAACGGATGCTTGTGGGGCCCCTCTTCAATTTTTTTTTACAATAACAACTATTACTATAAATGCTAATTGTAAATTGCGGGGCCCCTGCCAGGCGCGGGGCCCTATTCGGAGCAAACGGTCAAATCGGCCTAAGGCCTGAGGCCTACATTCAAGAGCCTCCAAACAGTAGCTTTATAAATATTTAGTGAGCAAAAGTAATTAAATATTTTAGGGAAAAACTGGATCATAATAGCCGCACACAGTTTATCTGCTCTGAGAGCCGCACACAGTTTATCTGCTCTGAGAGCCGCACACAGTTTATCTGCCCCGAGAGCCGCACACAGTTTATCTCCTCTGAGAGCCGCACTAGGTTTATCTGCTCTGAGAGCCGCACACAGTTTATCTGCTCTGAGAGCCGCACACAATTTATCTGCCCCGAGAGCCGCACACAGTTTATCTGCTCTGAGAGCCGCACACAGTTTATCTGCCCCGAGAGCCGCACACAGTTTATCTGCTCTGAGAGCCGCACACAGTTTATCTGCCCCGAGAGCCGCACGTGCCCACAATCGGTATGGGTAATATTTCTTTTTTTTTTCTAAATTCAAATTTGTAATAATCTATCAACTATTTAATTATACTTAATTCAATCAATGCTTACGGGGCTCAGCATCTGCAAACTTTTAGCCAATAATTAATTTTAATGTTGTTGTTAAATGAATTAAATGCTACTTACCAATATTTGAAATACCAAGTGTAAGAAATATACATATGCCTAATTTGAGCTTCATTGTAGTAGTGTATTATGATTCAAGACAAAGATTTTTTTCTGAAGAATTTTCTCAATCTTTTTTTTTTTATTTCTCAAAAAAATAATTAACTAATTATAAATTTATCAGCGTAACAAAAAGGAAAATGTATTTTTTTTTAATTCAAAATATTTGATTGAAGTTCTTACTTGTTTGTGGACAAAGTTATCGTTTAAATACATTCACGTCTGCAAGAATCAACCAATGAAATTAATTTGTCCCCAAAACAATGCATGACGCATTTCCTAAAATTTATTTTTAGACCAACAAGAAAACAATTCGTTATTACCGAAGTTGCCAGATTTTTTTATGTGTTTTTTTTTTGGTCCTGTAAGACAAACCTACAGGTGAAACCCGGATGACAACTGCTCTAACCAAATGGGGGGAGAGTCAGACAGGGGACATAACTCATGTAGGTAGGGTCTTGGATAACACCCCCGCTTACCAACATATCATTTAATGCTTGGAAGAAAATAATGCACTAGAATAAAATGCATTTTTTGAAGGTTATGATTAATTAGGTGAAAAGACCAAAAATAGATTAAAATTAATGCCATTACACGTTTTACCTCCTCCGCTATTTGTTTTAATGTATTTGTCTACTCTAGTGATAAAGGATTGATGTACCCCCCCCCCCCCCCCAAAGTAAAGTCTGATTATTCAGTGTGTGTGTTTTGTTTTTAAAGTCTCTATAATAAGATGTTTATCTCTTTGATCCACCAATGGGACGGGTTTTGTAGTGTCCTTCCTTCATCCCTTCTGAAGCTCAGAGTGCATTGGTAATGGAAGCACTACGGGAGACATACTTAAGTAGCCAGACCTGTGCACGCGCTAATGTCGGGTATCTACTTTAAGCTTGAATGACTTGGGAACTTCCACCAGGACTTGAAAAAAAAATTGTTATCTTCTGGTCGACAGTAAAGCGCCATTATCTCACGACAATCCCCAATTATTTAATTATCACAGAAAAAAAAATTAAATCAAATTGAAAAGAAAGTTATTACTGTTTATTATTACACCAATGTCTATTCATATCTAGTCTGTATGTTGATTTAATTGAACCTTCTAATTATTATTCAAGCTTTCTTTTAAAAATAGACAAAAGTATTAGGCGTTCGGAGATTCATAACACGTACACAGCAGAAGTCAACTTTATAACACAATACTTATCTGCCCTTTGATTACAACCAGTATAAATAAAATCCGATGAGAGTTAACGTTACTAGCTTGGTCAACTAATTGGCGCTTTTTTGTGAGTTTTTTTTAATTTATTGTGTCCATGTCTGTTTTACTCTAACGGCACTCCAGTAGACATTATTAGAAGCAGGGCCCGCCTTACGAATTGCGGGGCCCAATTTAACGGATGCTTGATTCTATTTTTTTTTACAATGACGACTATTACTATTAATATAAATGTAAAATGCGGGGCCCCTGCCAAGCCCGGGGCCCAATTTTGATCAATCAGTCAAATCGACCGACCCTGATTAGAAGTACTGCTGAGAAAAAAAAAATTGATACAAACTTTCAAACAGATTTGATATAAACTTTCAAACAAACAGATTTGATATAAACTTTCAAACAGATTTGATATAAACTTTCAAACAAACAGATTTGATATAAACTTTCAAACAGATTTGATATAAACTTTCAAACAAACAGATTTGATATAAACTTTCAAACAGATTTGATATAAACTTTCAAACAAACAAATTTGATATAAACTTTCAAACAAACAGATTTGATATAAACTGTCAAACAAACAAATTTGATATAATCATTCAAACAAATTTAATATAATCTTTCAAACAAATTTGATATAATCTTTCAAACAGATTTCATTCCTAAGCATAAACTTGACCAAAATATATTTCTCAATTTCACCACAAAACATTATAACCTGGGACACCAAGCCCAAGTTTAATCCTAATTCTATCTTACAATTATTTTATTTTTCAACGGATTTTTTGTTGCAGAAATAATTTCTGGTGTCACAAGAAAAGTTCTAAGAAATTAATTTATTAGTAAATAATACAGTTGACTCCCTCTAGAACAGTGACTCCCATAGAATATCTAAAACAGCAATTAATTAATGGTCCTTTCTATAGGTAAACTCCCTTTGATTTGTAATTGGGGAAAAAAAAAAAGATAATTTACGTATTCTTCATTTCTGTTGATAACCTTCTTAGCGCTCCTACCAATATATTACACTACAAGTTTCAACCCGTGAAATTCATTCATCAAGGGTAATCGTGATGTAGAAATCGCCTTTATGAATCATGTCCCCCGCATTGTTTTCCCCTAGTCAGACTAATGACAACACAATCCAGTTAGTAATTGGTGGGTAACTGCAACGGAGACGTGACCCTTGACACCTATTCCCCACCCTCACTTTTGATGGAAAAATCTCCGTGAAGGTCATCTACGCCTATTCCTATGACGTCATTTTATGCAGATGAATTTCCCGTCGAGGATTCCTTTCTATTTTCGTCGACTGCCCGATGCTTCAGTGACGTCACAAGTGTTACACGTAATTATTCAGAGCTGGAGAGGTCATAATGAGGTTAAAGGTCATAAGTCTAATTATAGTTGTTGTTTTTTTTTTTAATTTGCCAGCTAAAATGAGGGAAAAGTAGGTTACATGTATTAAATCTACCAAAGTGACATACTTCTTGGCTGTTTTAGTTAGATGACCTGATTTAAATTTCTATTCGAGGGTTGTTGAGCTACAGAAAGCCCAAATGTAAAGGAAGTAATAAACTTTTCGATGAGTCTCTTCGAGGGGCCCAATATTTTTTTTACAAGTACAGACACCTCAACAAACCTTTTTTTTTTAAATTCCCTCAACCGATGTGGTCGTTGGGGGGTGGGGGGACGAATTAGTGTTGTTTTAGTCCCAGGTCCTATTTTTAGTTTCAGTTTTTATTTTGTTTTTTTCTGTAATAATTATAGTTTTAGTCTAGTTTTAGTTTTCGGCCCAATTTTAGTTTTCGTTTTAGTTTTCATCGACTAAAACAACAGAGTTTTTAGTTTTCGTCTTATTCATTTTAGTTTTACTTTTAGTTTTAGTCTTGTAAACACCAATAACAAATAACATCATTGTTCATGACCAATTGTTGAAACAGATTAGATATGTCCTAGGTCATAATAATTTCGTAGGATAGATGGTTCGCCCGCAGACCGCAGTACCGGAAAAGAACGATAAATGGGGATTTTAGTTTTTATTTCGTTAGGGAGTTTAAGTTTCAGTTTTTATTCAGTCTTTTGTCTACCAGATTTAGTTTTCGTCTAGTTTTAGTCTTGCTGCTAATTTTAGTTTTACTTCTCGTTGACGAAAAGTCAACATTTTCGTTAACGAAGGTTTTAGTTTTAGTTTTCGTCGACGAAAACAACACTAGAATGAATAGACATATCAACATATGTGCTTTCAAACGTCCTTTCTGTGTGATAATAGACTTGGTGGCCCCATCTTATAGACCTGGTGGCCCCCCCATCTTATAGACTTGGTGGCCCCATCTTATAGACTTGGTGGCCCCCCTCTTATAGACTTGGTGGCCCCCATCTTATAGACTTGGTGGCCCCCATCTTATAGACTTGGTGGCCCCATCTTATAGACTTGGTGGCCCCCATCTTATAGACTTTGTGGCCCCCATCTTATAGACTTGGTGGCCCCCATCTTATAGACTTGGTGGCCCCCATCTTATAGACTTGGTGGCCCCCATCTTATAGACTTGGTGGCCCCCATCTTATAGACTTTGTGGCCCCCATCTTATAGACTTGGTGGCCCCCATCTTATAGACTTGGTGGCCCCCATCTTATAGACTTGGTGGCCCCCATCTTATAGACTTGGTGGCCCCCATCTTATAGACTTGGTGGCCCCCCCCCCATCTCCCCTCCAAGTCAGCGGCGGATTTTTTTTTTTGGCTTTACCAGGGATTGAAACCTGTACCCTTTGCACTGTGAGTCAAGTTCACGATCGACTCCGCTATCCAGCCGCCAACTTACCTTAGTTTGACCTTAGTCTGAATTGAATCCACCTCAAATGACCAGAAACGGATTAAATGGCGAGGGTGCATAGGGCTCCATTGGATCCAGGTTTATGAAGGGCCCAGAGAAAATCCAATTTTAAACTTCCAATTTTGTTATTCCTTTTTTTTTTTTAAATTGGACAGCTCAATATGTTCTTCTACGGCCTGGAACTCCACCGAAATTATTTTTACATCTGGATGTAATTTTGTTTCTAACGATCGTCCTTGACAAAGACAAACTCAGCCAACCTATTTCTTGTAACACATCAAAACCGCTGTGGTAGAGAGCTTTTTTTTTTAAATTTAATAATACCTCAGAGTACCAACTTAATCCATGTGAAATTGTTCGAATTCCAAATCTTTCAGGTTTCGAAATCATTTCTTTCTCTTTATAAATGATATACAATGAAAATATTCCGAAATTACTTCTGATTAGGTAAACCAATTTCTCTGACAATTAGGTAAACCAATTACTCTGACAATTAGGTAAACCAATTACTCTGCCACTAGTAAGGCGACACCTGCCGTGCTTAACTACCTCAGAATCTTCATCCTTCTAATTCCAAATAGGTTTTCTATTACAATTGCATACAGTGCCGAACCTAGGGATTTGGGGGGGGGGGTGTCGGGGGGACGGGGGGGGACGGGGCTTGGTCTCTTTGGGGGCCTCTGCATTTAGACATTCGAATCATGACATGAGATAATGTATTTAATATTTAATGTAAAGAATTATTTGGGGCCTCCTCAAGCTGGGGCCCTGGGAGAACTTTCGAATTTGGACCCCCCCTCTCCCCCCACCCTATGTATGCCTCTGATGGCATGTATATAAAAACTCGATTGCTCCCATTTTTCGGCTGGACACCCTATATTTGAATAGTAAATGTATTAATTTTTTTTGTAAAATTAAGAAAATTAAAACAACTTTTATTTAGCTTCTGAAAACTACACATAGTAATGTTATAAATGGTCTAGAGGCGACATGATCGCAATGGAAATTACACACACACAAAATAAAAACACAGACATAGAACGCTAGATGTTCGAATTTCAAACTATACTACTAAGGCATTCTAATATATATCTAGCGCATTTGCCAAGTTGTTCGGCATTTAAGGCATTTGGATTTCAAAAGGGAGCACAAAATGTCTGTACACCACTGCACCTGCCTCTAGTGTCAGATGTACGCCACTGTACCAGTCTCTAGTGACAGCTGTACACCACTGTACCAGTCTCTAGTGTCAGCTGTACATCACTGTACCAGTATCTAGTGTCAGCTGTACACCACTGCACCAGTCTCTAGTGACAGCTGTACACCACTGCACCTGCCTCTAGTGTTAGCTGTACACCACTGTACCAGTCTCTAGTGTCAGCTGTACACCACTGTACCAGTCTCTAGTGACAGCTGTACACCACTGTACCAGTCTCTAGTGTCAGCTGTACACCACTGTACCAGTCTCTAGTGTCAGCTGTACACCACTGTACCAGTCTCTAGTGCCAGCTGTACACCACTGTACACCACTGCACCAGTCTCTAGTGTCAGAAATCCTGATAAATCGTTAACTGTCCCCTTTACCCGTGAGAAACTATTGCTCCACAAATCATGTCCATTGTCCCTGGATTAACGGTGTGGTCATGCCTTACGTTATTCCTGATGTAATTATTGCTAATGCTGTTAGAGTTCTTGTTCCTTATAGCTATTCAGACAGTCCACTCAGTATAGGTGCAAGATAGAGTAAATTTTCCCAAAATAATTTAATGAGAATTGTAATTTCTCGCTGTACTTCCTTATATTTAAATAATGACAAAGTCCTTCGTTGTCATTCTTTGTTTATGTTCTAGTCGTAATATCAGACTGTTCTATTGGATTACAATAAACATACAAGCAAACTCACATAAGTACGCACGCAAACAAAAAGACACATATATTCATCCAATCAAGTTGAAGAAACCTATTCCCTTCTTATGGAAACTTTTTGCAGGACTCATATACAAGAAAATACATTTCAGTACAAGACATGAAGAAAATAATTGTTATTTATTTTGTATTCAAAATCTTGGTTGTACTTTTTAATTCAACTTTATGTCGTACTGTAATTGTGTTCAACAAATACACTAATTCAATGTGTAATTATGTTCAACAAATACACTAATTCAATGTGTAATTATGTTCAACAAATACACTAATTCAATGTGTAATTATGTTCAACAAATACACTAATTCAATGTGTAATTATGTTCAACAAATACACTAATTCAATGTGTAATTATGTTCAACAAATACACTAATTCAATGTGTAATTATGTTCAACAAATACTCTAATTCAATGTGTAATTATGTTCAACAAATACACTAATTCAATGTGTAATTATGTTCAACAAATACTCTAATTCAATGTGTAATTATGTTCAACAAATACTCTAATTCAATGTGTAATTATGTTCAACAAATACACTAATTCAATGTGTAATTATGTTCAACAAATACTCTAATTCAATGTGTAATTATGTTCAACAAATACACTAATTCAATGTGTAATTATGTTCAACAAATACTCTAATTCAATGTGTAATTATGTTCAACAAATACACTAATTCAATGTGTAATTATGTTCAACAAATACACTAATTCAATGTGTAATTATGTTCAACAAATACACTAATTCAATGTGTAATTATGTTCAACAAATACACTAATTCAATGTGTAATTATGTTCAACAAATACACTAATTCAATGTGTAATTATGTTCAACAAATACACTAATTCAATGTGTAATTATGTTCAACAAATACTCTAATTCAATGTGTAATTATGTTCAACAAATACTCTAATTCGTTGTTCAAAATGTACATAGGATTTTGAAGATATCAAAGATGAGTTGACTATAAACAGTGGTCACTTATGTTAAATTTATTGTATTATACATTTAATGGTGATGCGTGATAATACTAATGGACATACATATTCACATACATTCAATGAAATTAATTTAATTCGACCTTACTGGACCTATACATGAAGACGTTTCAATTTATCATCCGCCAACCGACTACTCGACAAATGACCGGTTCATTCTGAACTTTCAAAGGGAAATAAGTACAGGCAACTATTGATGGGATTTGTTACCAGGTGTATGAAGACAGGCAACTATTGATGGGATTTGTTACCAGGTGTATGAAGACATGCAACTATTGATGGGTTTTGTTACCAGATGTATGAAGACAGGCAACTATAGATGGGTTTTGTTACCAGGTGTATGAAGACAGGCAACTATTGATGGGTTTTGTTACCAGGTGTATGAAGACAGGCAACTATTGATGGGTTTTGTTACCAGGTGTATGAAGACAAGCATAAGTTAAAGTAATTACAAAACAAAAACACTACTTTGTAAAACGCAGTGTCCAAGCTCAATCTGTCCTGCCTCATTATGTCCTAGCTCAATGTGTCCTAGATCAATATGTCCTAGCTCAATACGTCCTCCCTCAATCTGTCCCAGCTCAATCTGTCCTAGCTTAATATGTCCTGCCTCACTTTGTCCTGCCTCAATATGTCCTAGCTCAATATGTCCTAGCTCAATATGTCCTAGCTCAATATGTCCTGCCTCAATATGTTCTAGCTCAATCTGTCCTATCCCAATATGTCGTACCTCATTATATGTAATTTTTATAATGCATTTATAACTTTACTTTTCTGTTACAAATTTTTCCGTGATAAAAAAGTAGCAAGGGATTAATGTACAAAGCTACTAAGTGTGAGACAACTAACTGTGAGACAACTAAGTGCGAGACAACTAACTGTGAGACAACTAACTGTGAGACAACTAAGTGTGAGACATCTAAGTGTGAGACAACTAACTGTGAGACAACTAACTGTGAGACAACTAAGTGTGAGACAACTAACTGTGAGACAACTAAGTGTGAGACAACTAACTGTGAGACATCTAAGTGTGAGACAACTAAGTGTGAGACAACTAAGTGTGAGACAACTAACTGTGAGACAACTAACTGTGAGACAACTAAGTGTGAGACAACTAAGTGTGAGACAACTAACTGTGAGACATCTAAGTGTGAGACAACTAACTGTGAGACATCTAAGTGTGAGACAACTAACTGTGAGACATCTAAGTGTGAGACAACTAAATGTGAGACATCTAAGTGTGAGACAACTAACTGTGAGACATCTAAGTGTGAGACAACTAACTGTGAGACATCTAACTGTGAGACAACTAACTGTGAGGCAACTAAGTGTGAGACAACTAAGTGTGAGACAACTAAGTGTGAGACAACTAAGTGTGAGACAACTAACTGTGAGACAACTAAGTGTGAGACAACTAAGTGTGAGACAACTAACTGTGAGACAACTAACTGTGAGACAACTAAGTGTGAGACAACTAACTGTGAGACAACTAACTGTGAGACATCTAAGTGTGAGACAACTAACTGTGAGACAACTAAGTGTGAGACAACTAAGTGTGAGACAACTAACTGTGAGACAACTAACTGTGAGACATCTAAGTGTGAGACAACTAAGTGTGAGACAACTAACTGTGAGACAACTAACTGTGAGACATCTATGTGTGAGACAACTAACTGTGAGACAACTAAGTGTGAGACAACTAACTGTGAGACATCTAAGTGTGAGACAACTAACTGTGAGACAACTAAGTGTGAGACAACTAACTGTGAGACATCTAAGTGTGAGACAACTAAGTGTGAGACAACTAAGTGTGAGACAACTAACTGTGAGACAACTAACTGTGAGACATCTAAGTGTGAGACAACTAAGTGTGAGACAACTAAGTGTGAGACAACTAAGTGTGAGACAACTAAGTGTGAGACAACTAACTGTGAGACAACTAAGTGTGAGACAACTAACTGTGAGACAACTAACTGTGAGACATCTAAGTGTGAGACAACTAACTGTGAGACAACTAACTGTGAGACATCTAACTGTGAGACAACTAACTGTGAGACAACTAAGTGTGAGACAACTAACTGTGAGACAACTAACTGTGAGACAACTAACTGTGAGACATCTAAGTGTGAGACATCTAACTGTGAGACAACTAACTGTGAGACAACTAACTGTGAGACAACTAACTGTGAGACATCTAAGTGTGAGACAACTAACTGTGAGACAACTAAGTGTGAGACAACTAACTGTGAGACAGCTAACTGTGAGACATCTAAGTGTGAGACAACTAAGTGTGAGACAACTAACTGTGAGACAACTAACTGTGAGACAATTAAGTGTGAGACAACTAAGTGTGAGACAACTAACTGTGAGACATCTAAGTGTGAGACAACTAACTGTGAGACATCTAAGTGTGAGACAACTAACTGTGAGACATCTAAGTGTGAGACAACTAAGTGTGAGACATCTAAGTGTGAGACAACTAACTGTGAGACATCTAAGTGTGAGAGAACTAACTCTGAGACAACTAACTGTGAGACAACTAACTGTGAGACAACTAACTGTGAGACATCTAAGTGTGAGACAACTAAGTGTGAGACAACTAACTGTGAGACAACTAAGTGTGAGACAACTAAGTGTGAGACAACTAACTGTGAGACATCTAAGTGTGAGACAACTAAGTGTGAGACAACTAACTGTGAGACAACTAACTGTGAGACAATTAAGTGTGAGACAACTAAGTGTGAGACAACTAACTGTGAGACATCTAAGTGTGAGACAACTAACTGTGAGACATCTAAGTGTGAGACAACTAACTGTGAGACATCTAAGTGTGAGACAACTAAGTGTGAGACATCTAAGTGTGAGACAACTAACTGTGAGACATCTAAGTGTGAGAGAACTAACTCTGAGACAACTAACTGTGAGACAACTAACTGTGAGACAACTAACTGTGAGACATCTAAGTGTGAGACAACTAAGTGTGAGACAACAAAGTGTGAGACAACTAAGTGTGAGACAACTAAGTGTGAGACAACTAACTGTGAGACATCTAAGTGTGAGACAACTAACTGTGAGACATCTAAGTGTGAGACAACTAACTGTGAGACATCTAAGTGTGAGACAACTAACTGTGAGACATCTAAGTGTGAGACAACTAAGTGTGAGACAACTAACTGTGAGACAACTAACTGTGAGACATCTAAGTGTGAGACAACTAAGTGTGAGACAACTAAGTGTGAGACAACTAAGTGTGAGACAACTAAGTGTGAGACAACTAACTGTGAGACAACTAAGTGTGAGACAACTAAGTGTGAGACAACTAACTGTGAGACAACTAACTGTGAGACATCTAAGTGTGAGACAACTAACTGTGAGACAACTAAGTGTGAGACAACTAAGTGTGAGACAACTAACTGTGAGACAACTAACTGTGAGACAACTAAGTGTGAGACAACTAAATGTGAGACATCTAAGTGTGAGACAACTAACTGTGAGACATCTAAGTGTGAGACAACTAAGTGTGAGACAACTAAGTGTGAGACAACTAAGTGTGAGACAACTAACTGTGAGACAACTAACTGTGAGACATCTAAGTGTGAGACAACTAACTGTGAGACATCTAAGTGTGAGACAACTAAGTGTGAGACAACTAAGTGTGAGACAACTAAGTGTGAGACAACTAACTGTGAGACATCTAAGTGTGAGACAACTAACTGTGAGACAACTAAGTGTGAGACAACTAACTGTGAGACAACTAAGTGTGAGACAACTAACTGTGAGACATCTAAGTGTGAGACAACTAAGTGTGAGACAACTAACTGTGAGACAACTAACTGTGAGACAACTAAGTGTGAGACAACTAATTGTGAGACAACTAACTGTGAGACATCTAAGTGTCAGACAACTAAGTGTGAGACAACTTACTGTGAGACAACTAACTGTGAGACAACTAAGTGTGAGACAACTAAGTGTGAGACAACTAACTGTGAGACAACTAACTGTGAGACATCTAACTGTGAGACAACTAACTGTGAGACAACTAAGTGTGAGACAACTAACTGTGAGACAACTAACTGTGAGACAACTAACTGTGAGACATCTAAGTGTGAGACAACTAACTGTGAGACAACTAACTGTGAGACAACTAACTGTGAGACAACTAACTGTGAGACATCTAAGTGTGAGACAACTAACTGTGAGACAACTAAGTGTGAGACAACTAACTGTGAGACAACTAACTGTGAGACATCTAAGTGTCAGACAACTAAGTGTGAGACAACTTACTGTGAGACAACTAACTGTGAGACAACTAAGTGTGAGACAACTAAGTGTGAGACAACTAACTGTGAGACATCTAAGTGTGAGACAACTAACTGTGAGACATCTAAGTGTGAGACAACTAACTGTGAGACATCTAAGTGTGAGACAACTAAGTGTGAGACATCTAAGTGTGAGACAACTAACTGTGAGACATCTAAGTGTGAGACAACTAACTGTGAGACAACTAACTGTGAGACAACTAACTGTGAGACAACTAACTGTGAGACATCTAAGTGTGAGACAACTAAGTGTGAGACAACTAACTGTGAGACAACTAAGTGTGAGACAACTAAGTGTGAGACAACTAACTGTGAGACATCTAAGTGTGAGACAACTAAGTGTGAGACAACTAACTGTGAGACAACTAACTGTGAGACAATTAAGTGTGAGACAACTAAGTGTGAGACAACTAACTGTGAGACATCTAAGTGTGAGACAACTAACTGTGAGACATCTAAGTGTGAGACAACTAACTGTGAGACATCTAAGTGTGAGACAACTAAGTGTGAGACATCTAAGTGTGAGACAACTAACTGTGAGACATCTAAGTGTGAGAGAACTAACTCTGAGACAACTAACTGTGAGACAACTAACTGTGAGACAACTAACTGTGAGACATCTAAGTGTGAGACAACTAAGTGTGAGACAACTAACTGTGAGACAACTAAGTGTGAGACAACTAAGTGTGAGACAACTAACTGTGAGACATCTAAGTGTGAGACAACTAACTGTGAGACATCTAAGTGTGAGACAACTAACTGTGAGACATCTAAGTGTGAGACAACTAACTGTGAGACAACTAACTGTGAGACAACTAAGTGTGAGACAACTAACTGTGAGACAACTAACTGTGAGACAACTAAGTGTGAGACAACTAATTGTGAGACAACTAAGTGTGAGACAACTAAGTGTGAGACAACTAAGTGTGAGACAACTAACTGTGAGACAACTAAGTGTGAGACAACTAAGTGTGAGACAACTAACTGTGAGACAACTAACTGTGAGACATCTAAGTGTGAGACAACTAACTGTGAGACAACTAAGTGTGAGACAACTAACTGTGAGACAACTAACTGTGAGACAACTAACTGTGAGACAACTAAGTGTGAGACAACTAACTGTGAGACATCTAAGTGTGAGACAACTAACTGTGAGACATCTAAGTGTGAGACAACTAAGTGTGAGACAACTAAGTGTGAGACAACTAAGTGTGAGACAACTAACTGTGAGACAACTAACTGTGAGACATCTAAGTGTGAGACAACTAACTGTGAGACATCTAAGTGTGAGACAACTAAGTGTGAGACAACTAAGTGTGAGACAACTAAGTGTGAGACAACTAAGTGTGAGACAACTAACTGTGAGACATCTAAGTGTGAGACAACTAACTGTGAGACAACTAAGTGTGAG
Source organism: Bulinus truncatus (assembly GCA_021962125.1). NCBI lineage: Eukaryota > Metazoa > Mollusca > Gastropoda > Planorbidae > Bulinus > Bulinus truncatus. The sequence goes on from JAGDYQ010000089.1 coordinate 736,516, forward strand.
ACAACTAACTGTGAGACAACTAAGTGTGAGACAACTAACTGTGAGACATCTAAGTGTGAGACAACTAACTGTGAGACAACTAACTGTGAGACAACTAACTGTGAGACAATTAAGTGTGAGACAACTAAGTGTGAGACAACTAACTGTGAGACATCTAAGTGTGAGACAACTAACTGTGAGACATCTAAGTGTGAGACAACTAACTGTGAGACATCTAAGTGTGAGACAACTAAGTGTGAGACATCTAAGTGTGAGACAACTAACTGTGAGACATCTAAGTGTGAGAGAACTAACTCTGAGACAACTAACTGTGAGACAACTAACTGTGAGACAACTAACTGTGAGACATCTAAGTGTGAGACAACTAAGTGTGAGACAACTAACTGTGAGACAACTAAGTGTGAGACAACTAAGTGTGAGACAACTAACTGTGAGACATCTAAGTGTGAGACAACTAACTGTGAGACATCTAAGTGTGAGACAACTAACTGTGAGACATCTAAGTGTGAGACAACTAACTGTGAGACAACTAAGTGTGAGACAACTAACTGTGAGACAACTAACTGTGAGACAACTAACTGTGAGACATCTAAGTGTGAGACAACTAAGTGTGAGACAACTAAGTGTGAGACAACTAAGTGTGAGACAACTAAGTGTGAGACAACTAACTGTGAGACAACTAAGTGTGAGACAACTAAGTGTGAGACAACTAACTGTGAGACAACTAACTGTGAGACATCTAAGTGTGAGACAACTAACTGTGAGACAACTAAGTGTGAGACAACTAAGTGTGAGACAACTAACTGTGAGACAACTAACTGTGAGACAACTAAGTGTGAGACAACTAAATGTGAGACATCTAAGTGTGAGACAACTAACTGTGAGACATCTAAGTGTGAGACAACTAAGTGTGAGACAACTAAGTGTGAGACAACTAACTGTGAGACAACTAACTGTGAGACATCTAAGTGTGAGACAACTAACTGTGAGACATCTAAGTGTGAGACAACTAAGTGTGAGACAACTAAGTGTGAGACAACTAAGTGTGAGACAACTAAGTGTGAGACAACTAACTGTGAGACATCTAAGTGTGAGACAACTAACTGTGAGACAACTAAGTGTGAGACAACTAACTGTGAGACAACTAAGTGTGAGACAACTAACTGTGAGACATCTAAGTGTGAGACAACTAACTGTGAGACATCTAAGTGTGAGACAACTAAGTGTGAGACAACTAACTGTGAGACAACTAAGTGTGAGACAATTAAATGTGAGACATCTAAGTGTGAGACAACTAACTGTGAGACAACTAACTGTGAGACAACTAAGTGTGAGACAACTAAGTGTGAGACAACTAACTGTGAGACATCTAAGTGTGAGTCAACTAACTGTGAGACAACTAAGTGTGAGACAACTAACTGTGAGACATCTAAGTGTGAGACAACTAACTGTGAGACATCTAAGTGTGAGACAACTAACTGTGAGACATCTAAGTGTGAGACAACTAAATGTGAGACATCTAAGTGTGAGACAACTAACTGTGAGACAACTAACTGTGAGACAACTAAGTGTGAGACAACTAAGTGTGAGACAACTAAGTGTGAGACAACTAACTGTGAGACATCTAAGTGTGAGACAACTAAGTGTGAGACAACTAACTGTGAGACAACTAACTGTGAGACAACTAAGTGTGAGACAACTAAGTGTGAGACAACTAACTGTGAGACATCTAAGTGTGAGACAACTAACTGTGAGA
>JAGDYQ010000089.1:745771-747393 GCA_021962125.1 Bulinus truncatus
AGATAGAATCAAAGTTGATTTATAAATTATACAGATATATATATAATTATCCTATCCCTAGTTATCACCCCTTTATTTTTTATTTGTACTATTCCCCTTTGGTTGTATGGTAGTGTGCTGGTGGAAGTGTTCTGTTTGTTTGATAAGGTCAAGCAGGCTTTGTTGTCGGGTTTGACCGGTGGAGCGTGTCAGTGATTGGTCAAGGATCACACGACACTACGGAGAGTATCCGTGGACGGTTACTCCGGGCAATTCTAGGAGTCATAAGGTCATAGTTTCACGTCATGATATCACGGTATAGTTATGACAGGATACACACTGAGGATGAGCAAAGACACGTTGTTATGAGTAAAACCTTGTTTCATTAATGTTGTAGTGAGATGGTGGTCTATTGTATCACAGCCTGATAACTATTTCATTGATGTTGTAGTGAGATGGTGGTCTATTATATCAGCCTGAGAACTATTTCATTGTATATATCATGTATTAAAGTTGTATTCTTAATGTTCATAGAATATAGTCGTATTAATATTCTGGAATTGAAATGGGATACGACAATAATAATATAATGGGTGGTTGGGGGGGGGGGGTAAAGCTTTGGTAGCGAGCCGGATCTTGGTGCTGCAGCTCAATCTGCTTGCTGGGGGTTACGAGTTCGACTCCCGGTGTGTCCAGTAGTGATGTATAGGATGTATGAGATAAACATTTCATCCTTACAGAAACTTCACACTCGACAACAATAATAATTTTAAAAAATGTATGGATACATTGTAGAGAAAAAAAACATTTCAAGATCAATTATATAACACGTGAACATTCTTGAATACTTCTTTACAACTAGAATATATCTCAAAAATATATATCGATCTGGTGGTAACTGGTTCTAAATTATCTTAGTTGGCAGCCCCAATATATGTGAACAGCCAGTTGCACTTAAAAATCAACAGTGTGGAACTATAGGGGAAAAAAGAGAGACTGGTAAAAGTCAAAATGAATGTAAACACTTTATGAAGAGTAAAATTCTCTCATTGAGAACATAAACTTGATCAAGTAGGCCACCCCTTCAGATCAGATCCGATGGTTCACGGATATTCACGAAGTTGACCGAAATAACCCGTAATAAATGTTCAAGAGCGTGATTGTAAAAAAAAAAGTTTAAGAGAGTTCAGAAAAAAACGTGCTTGACCTAGTTTGCACCCAACTATGTCTCGAGAAAAAAGAGGCTCTATTTATTACATGTAATGACGTCATAGAGAAAGTGTCGCGCTTGAAAAATGAACAACAAAACATGTTGTTTAACCCAATACAAGGGTGGGACAAGATTGTTTACTATGATAACCAAAATGATATATCTCTAGGATTTGTCTGATCCCAAGCATAATGTCGAAATATGTGGGTGTGTACGTAACAACACTGGAAAATATAAACATTTCGATAATATTTGAATATTTATTAACTTACTTTGTGTACTGTATAGTCAGTCAAATGACATTTATGAAATGGACGCGTGTATAGTATGCCCCATATGATAAGCATACACTCGCTTGCTAGTTCTGTCAGTTTATCTAAACAGGGCTGTTCTGCCAGTTTATCTAAACAGGGCTGTTCCGCCAGTTTATCTA
>JAGDYQ010000089.1:747893-827893 GCA_021962125.1 Bulinus truncatus
CAAACATTCCTAACACAACACTGCATACGCTGACACAGACACACTTATATAATAACAAGCACACTTCAACATTCACACATAGACTTATTGAGATGACAGAGCAAACTACTATACAAAGCACACTTCAACATTCACACATAGACTCATTGAGATGACAGAGCACACACATATACAAGCACGCTTCAACATTCACACAAAGACTTATTGAAATGACAGAGCACACATATACAAGCACACGCAAACTTCAACACACACACACACACACGCGTACACACATAGATCTATTGGGATTACATAGCAACAACACACGCAAACTGATAGTGATGGTAAGTCTGCCAAGTCAGTCAAATCGGTACAGAATATGGGTTCAAGGTCTCCTCCTTCCCAGGATATGGGGGACACTAGTTACTAAAGCCACCAGGGTGCCAAAGCAGCCCTGGCCATGCAAGGCACAAAGCAAATAAACAACGCAGTCTTGAAGGCAACTCGAATACTTGTCACGGGGCCCTGAATTTTAGGGGCCAGCCATCCGTTAAAAAATGACTTAGCAAAAGGAGAGTGCTTAAGACCGGGGATGGGGGGATTGCGGGAGGCGACAGTTGGGTGTTAGGGTCCCAAGATAAGCTGGCTACGGTCCTGTAGAGGGAGGGCCATTATACAACTGTCCAGTGTTGGCCATATCTTCAAGATTGGGGCCAAGAGATAAACATCTCGTTCAGATTACGCTGCCCTAATACCCCCACCCCCACATAACCGCAGTAATACAACGTAACGGTTACGAATAACTTTATACACACAGCCAGCAATCACCGTACGCTCCGGTTGATTAAACACATTAAATAGTGTTCATTGTGCATTAAAATGAAAACAGGCATGTTCCACTGAAAATGGCTTGTTAATGAAAAACAATTAATTAAGTGACCTTATTAGAAAATGGCGTGAACACTGAGATTGGGGAAAAGGTCACGTGTGTGTGTGTGTGTGTGTGTGTGTGCGTGTATACGCTGTCATGTAACTCAAGTTAGTGGCACCCAGGTTAGACCCAACAAATTCCGCCCAATTCTCATACCAAAAATAAAATACTTTAGTCCTCAAAATACCGCCTCTGTGTTTATGTGTACATGTGTTTATGTGTACATGTGTTTATGTGTACATGTGTTTGGGTGTATCGCTGTGTTTATGTGTACATGTGTTTGGGTGTATCGCTGTGTTTATGTGTACTTGTGTTTGGGTGTCTCGCTGTGTTTATGTGTGCATGTGTTTGGGTTAAGCTGTGTTTATGTGTACTTGTGTTTGGGTGTATCGCTGTGTTTATGTGTACATGTGTTTGGGTGTATCGCTGTGTTTATGTGTACATGTGTTTGGGTGTATCGCTGTGTTTATGTATACATGTGTTTGGGTGTATCGCTATGTTTATATGTACATGTGTTTGGGTGTATCGCTGTGTTTATGCTCACACGTATTTGTGTCTGTCTCTATAAATATACTTACATTTGTATGTCTATGTGAATGTATCAACTTGTATGCGTGCACATATTATAAGTTAAGTTTACCCGTTTTGGTAACAGAACAACAAGAAAACAGAAGGGCAGATGATTTGGGTGTATCCATAAAGAAATGTCATTATGTTCTGTCTAATTGAGAATGTTATGGGTAGGATTGCATGACCATGTATGTGACGAAGTTATACCGTAACAAGATTGTATTCCTACCATGTATGTAAAGTAACACTACCGTAACAGAAGTAAGTTGGCACACATGTGTCTAAGAGAACTACCGTAACAAGTTGCACACCATCTATCTAAAGAAGAGAGCACACTACCGTAACAAACAGGGTGCCATCTATCTAAGAAACGCACCTAACAAGTTGCACCTTACCATCTATCTAAGAAACACTACGTAACAGGATTTGCACCCATCTATCTAAAGCCTTTAATGCACGCCACTGTAACAAGTTGCGCGCCAGGTATTTAATAAAACAATGCCATAACAAGTTGGACGTCATCGCTATGTATTCAAACAATACCGTAGCGGAAGTCGCTCGCTCTGTTGTAAAGTATGGCGCTGTACCGTAACAAGTTTTGCTCGCCATGTATTTTAATAAAAACAATACCGTAACAAGTGGGTGATCGCATGTATTTAATAAAGAAAGCAATAGCCATAACAAGTTGGCGTCATCTATCTAATCAAACAATACCATATATATATAACCATAAGTCGCACGCCATCTATGTGAATGAAACAATACCGCACCATAGCAAGTTGCACGTCATATATCTAAATCTGCAAACAATTCATATATTAAGTTGTAGTTTCTTAACAGAACAGAAAAACAGCCATACCAAGTTGCACACCATCTATCTAAAGAAACAATACCGTAACGAAGTGTCAAAGTGTTAATGAAAATGAAGCATGGGTACATTATTAAATTTACTTAGAACAACAATAAAAAGATGTGTTACCTGATTGTTAAAGATTTGCGACTATACCCCCGGGGGGGGGGGTTGGTACCTGTGTGCCTACATCCCCAGAGTCTCACCTGGTCAAGCCCGTCAGAGATTCACTGCAGGAAAGAAAAGTAAACACCAACCAATCTTTCTCCATTTGTGATTAAGTACCAACGGTCCTAAGCATCCATCAGCACAACATCAATATTCTATTTCCTCATATTCTACAATCACATATTCCGATATCTCAATTTCCATATTCCACTAACACAAACCCACTGGTATCAATATTTCAAGATGTTTAAAGTCTCAATTACATTATTGAACCATGTGTTTTAGTTGATGTGTAATAGTTGTCCTCTATCAATCTCGTGTCTCCCTCATGACCAGCAGTACAAAATGAAAATAGGTCAAGCGAAACGTGTCATGAGCACACCAAGTAGCCTCAATGGTGCTGTGTAACGAGGAATGGTCATTTAACACACTAACCTACAATACATGAATTAGAAAACATTAACAACTCATGATACTGCTGTTGCTTACAAACCAAAAGATGGTATTATGCATCTATAGACCAGTTTACAGCGGTAAAAAAAAAGTTGGATTGGACAGTACGGATCATAACAACAATGTTTAATGTTTCAGCAAAGCCGTTCTAATGGATAGACAAACTGGGCAACCCACTCTCTAAAGGACCCCCTTCCTGTATTTATTTATATTAAATCTAGTGTTAGGAGGGCCCCGACGGTTACTTTCCTCAAGGGGCTCACATTATCACGCAAAATGTCTGCGAGGGGCCCCGAAAGAAGTAGTTCAAAAATTCAAGCAATCACAAACTAATAACTATTGTGTCCCATTTCTCACTATCACAAAACAATTCGTATTTCATTACAGCTAAACTGGAATAACATACTTTTTTGTTTGTTTTGGATTTGATCAAAACTTGTTAATGTTGAATAATATGTCATGAAGAAATTTTAATTTTACCATCCATAATAATAAATAAATGCACGTGTGTTCCGCTTCATATTAAATGGGGTCACTCCAGGTCAAGGTTCACCCTCTGTCCAGCGCCCTATATAACTAGTCCGAGTAGCAGCGACAAGTAATATTCTGTCCACAATACCCACGTGACCTTTGTAGTGTGTTTGTTAATGATTCAGGTCACTTTTTTTTAGTCTCAATGTTCAGTCATTGTTTTTGTTATACAGACAAGGGTTACCATTATTTGAGAAGATAGCAGACGACTGAAACAATGGTTCGCCTTATGGCTAACAGCGCTCGTAAGAAAACTGTGACCTTTGAACTTCGTGGCTTTTTTTTTTTTGTTTTTACACGCCAGTGTCGGCTTCATACAATAAGGAACAGTTTGACTCGACAGTAGTGTGTTGTGTGTCTGTTTTTTTTTGTTTTAACAACAACATGTGTTGAGAGGAAGAAAGATGGAAGACGAGAGATGGGTGCAGAGGCGCAACTAGACCAAACTTTCAGGGGGGAGGGGGGGAGGCAAAAAATCACTTGTATTAAAAAATCACATTATTTATATTTGTATTTTTTTTTAAAATTAATTTTGGTCTAATCTTTTGATATTTTTTTTTTTATTTCGGAGGGGGCAAATGCCACCCCCCATAGTTGCGCCACTGGTAGGGTGATTATATTAAAATGACCCCCGCAAGATTACCTATTGATGTTGGGGATGGGGGGGGTATAGGGGGGTAAGATATAGACGTTTTACAAAAACGTAAATGTGTCCCCACCCCCTTTTGTGACTAGTTGCGAGGAATAACAATCTGAGCACCTCGCTGTCAGAGAAACTCACGTTTTTTTTTTTAAAGATGATTAGGTTCCCCCAGTGCCGCCGAGAGGGGGGGAAGGAAGGGAAAATGCCCAGGGGCCCGGCGAGTTTTTAGGGGCCCTAACTGAGCTGGCCAATCAACTTTTGAAAATATTATCAGCACGGGGGACCATGACAGCCAGGGGCCCCAAAATTTCTGTCAGTGGGCCTGGGTATACCCCGATATTTGCAAGCTAGGACCCAAAAGTCGGACCAATGAAGCCGTTTTTTGCCCGGCCACCAAATTTAGCTTTGATTATGGCTGCCAAATCAGTGGCGTTGTCTACGGCGTGATTGTCACGTGATAACCTTGATTTACGCCGCACACCCACTAAAATAGCCTGGGAATATAATTATAAACCTCTAAAAGTTTCTAATTGTAAACATCGTCATTTGCATAAATACATTACACTACATTGTACTCCTGTCTCTAAGCACCGTATATCCACTATACAAAAAGTATCAATGTACCTGATGCACCTTTTGCCCTCAACAGTTGAGACGGTCGCTGATGGCCTAGCAAGCGGAAAAAGAATAGAGACGTCTAAGACATTGAGAAGTTATTGAGTGATCGTGGACTGTGAATACGAGTGACCGCCCTGGGTCGTCTGCGTTTACACACCAATATGACCTCATTATGATGAGCATTGTAACTCATCTCAATCTGTTGATCATAACCAATAAGACGCCATTAAAATAGAATGGAATAGGCTAAAAAAAATCGCTCTCGATCATGATAACAATATATAATTAGATCACAAGAAAGACATCGTCTGTAGAATGTAAGCCTAACAAAAATTACTATTACAAAAAAAAATATAAATAAACAAACAGGTTATACCCTAATGAGGATAATAATTGTTTAAGAATATAAGTCCGTTTTAATTTGTCACAGAAACACATATAAGAAGTGCATTGTTTTAAAAATGCAAAAAAATGTCAAAAACCTAAAAATTGTTTTAAGCGGACAATAATTATAGTATGAGAAACTGTAAAATGTCTGGAAGGTGCGAAAAAAGAGGATTTCAAAATAACGTTTTTGAGCACTCTAGGCCCTCTGGAATGGTGTATTTTAGTACCGATTGTTTAGCTATTAATTATAAATATGAAATTTTAACTACGTTTCAATAATGCATGGCATATTGCAGTTTTGTTTAAAATAATTTAAATAATAAAGAGTTTTAATGATACAAATTTATTGAGGCTGAGCAATTTCTGATTCCTGTTATAAATAAATTGATAATTTGTTCTGCTACACACTTGTTACATAATAGATACCTGATTTATATTATTATACTGTTGGTTTAACGTACAACCCGGGAAGAACGACAAAAAGGCACGAATATAGCTTAGCTATTTGTGCAATATCTCTTATAAAATATTGATAACAAAGAACAGATCTATCAAAAAAAAAATTGACCAGTCGCAATTATTCAATTTAAAATAAAATTAATTCTGCTAAAAAGTAAATTTGAAAATTAATTAACATCACTCAGAAATCACGGAGTTTGTACTTTATTATTTTATTATACATCAAGTCAATGTTGTTTTATTAACTTATTTAAGTTGCTAGTTGTCCTCAGAAGATATCAATATATAAAACTATTACAAGGTTGCGAAAAGGCCCATCAACAGAAATTTCGGGCCCCTGGGCAGGGGTGACACGGGCCCCCGTGCTGATATTAATATTTTAAAAAGTTGATTGGCCAGCTCAGTCCGGGCTCCTAAAACTCGCCGGGCCCCTGGGCATTTGCCCCCTGCCCCCCCACACACTTATATTATTATACGTTTCAAATTTGCAAACGTCCTGGTTTAGCACTGAATTTACCTAAAAATGCTTCAGCATTCAGATTGTCTGTTAAATATTGTTCAAATGCAAGTAGGACAAGATTACATAGACGCTTTTGTAACATTGATAAGCGATATGGGGTGAACATTCGTGTGAGGGTTGAGAAACTGCTCTCACACACGGCTGTTGAAGCCCCAACTGCCAATGCTGCCCAAAGTACCCAGAAGTGAACTTCAATAAGATTCAATCTTTTATGCCCAAAAATTAGATGAGCTATATATGTAAGTAAAATAGCCTGAATGATTGCCAAAATATAAACTTTTAAGTTTTTATCATTATTGATTTATTGAACAAAATGATTGATGTTTTATAGCGAATATGTAGGAGCTCATGGGAATATTAGGAGCTTATGGGAATAAGTAGGAGCTCATGGGAATATTAGGTGCTTATGGGAATATGTGGGAGCTTATGGGATTAAGCGGGAGATTATGGGAGTATGTAGGAGCTTATGGGAATATGTAGGAAATATGTATCGAAAAAGTGAGATATGGAGAGAGAGAGAATGTGAATATATGGGAATTTATGGGAATATGTGAGATATAAATAAATATGGGAATATTAGGAGCTTATGGGAATATGTGGGAGCTTATGGGAATATGTAGGAGGTTATGGGAATATGTATGAGCTTATGGAAGTATGTAGGAGCTTATGGGAATAATTAGGAGCTTATGGGAATATGTTGAAGCTTATGGGAATATTTAGGAGCTTATGGGAATATGTGGGAGCTTATGGGAGTATGTAGGAGATTATGGGAATATGTGCCAATTGATTTTACTGCTGTTTAGTATTTGGCGAATGGAACTATAGGCTTTGAGTTTATTTTCAATCACGTAAGGTCAAATCTTTACGCATCAGTAAATTCTACTCCTATTGTTCAATATTTGAAACAGACTATACGCTTCGTTTCAATTTTCTGCTATACAATGTTCAACTACCATGCATATGTAGATTCAACTCTATGTCAATTATCGAAAAAGAGAGATAAGGAAAGAGAGAGATAGAGAGAATGGGAATATATGGGAACTTATGGGAATATGTGAGATATAAATAAATATATCTATAAATAAATATGTATATATATATACATTGAGAGAGAGAGAGAGAGAAGGAGAGAGTGAGAGCGAAATAAGGAGAAAGAGGGAAGGAGAGTGGGAATATTTGGGAGCTTATGGGAATATGTAGGAGCTTATGGGAATATTTTGGAGCTTATGGGAATATGTGCGAGCTTTTGGGAATATCTGGGAGCTTATGGGAATATGTAGAAAGAGGGAAGGAGAGTGGGCATATTTGGGAGCTTATGGAAATATGTAGGAGCTTATGGGAATATGTAGGTTCTTATGGGAATATGTAGGAGCTTATGGAAATATCTGGGAGCTTATGTAGGAGCGTATGGGAATATGTAGGAGCATATGGGAATATTAGGTACTTATGGGAATAAGTAGCAGCTTTTGGGAATATTAGAAGCTTATTGGAATTTTAGGGAGCTTATGGGAATATAAAGTAGCTTATAGGAATATGTAGGAGCTTCTGGGAATATTAGGAGCTTATGGGAATATTAGGTGGTTATGGGAATATTTGGGAGCTTATGGAAATATGTAGGATCTTATGGGAATATAAACGAGCTTATGGGATTAATTGGGAGATTATGGGAATATGTGCCAATTGATTCTACTACTGTTTAGTATTTGGCGAATGGGACTAAAGGTTTTGTGTTTGTTTTCAACCACATAAGGTCAAATCTTTACGCATCAGTAAATTCTACTCCTATTGTTCAATATTTAAAACAGACTATAAGCTTCGTTTCAATTTTCTTCTTTAGAATGTTCAACTACCATGCATATGTAGATTCAACTCTATGTCAATTATCGAAAAAGAGAGATAAAGAAAGAGAGAGATAGAGAGAATTGGAAAATATGGGAACTTATGGGAATATGTGAGATATAAATAAATATATCTATAAATAAATATATGTATATATATACATTGAGAGAGAGAGAGAGAAAGAGAGAGAGAGAGAGGAGAGAGCGAAATAAGGAGAAAGAGGGAAGGAGAGTGGGAATATTTGGGAGCTTATGGGAATATCTGGGAGCTTATGGGAATATCTGGGAGCTTATGGGAATATGTAGGAGCTTATGGGAATATGTAGGTTCTTATGGGAATATGTAGGAGCTTATGGGAATATTAGGCTATGTAGGAGCTTATGGGAATATTGGGAGCTTATGGGAAGATGTAGGAGCTTATGGGAATATAAAGGAGCTTATGGGAATATGTAGGAGCTTATAGGAATATGTGGGATATTATGGAAATTTTAGGGAGCTTATGGGATTAAAATGGAGATTTTGGGAATATGTGCCAATTGATTCTACTACTGTTTAGTATTTGGCGTATGAGACTATAGGCTTTGTGTTTATTTTCAACCACTTGAGTATGTAGGAGATTATGGGAATAATAAGAGCTTATGGGAATATTAGGTGCTCATGGGAATATTTAGGAGCTTATAGGAATATGTGGGAGCTTATGGGAGTATGTAGGAGATTATGGGAATATGTGCCAATTGATTTTACTACTGTTTAGTATTTGGCGAATGGGACTATAGGCTTTGAGTTTATTTTCAATCAGGTGAGGTCAAATCTTTACGCATCAGTAAATTCTACTCCTATTGTTCAATATTTGAAACAGACTATAAGCTTCGTTTCAATTTTCTTCTATACAATGTTCAACTACCATGCATATGTAGATTCAACTCTATGTCAATTATCGAAAAAGAGAGATAAAGAAAGAGAGAGATAGAGAGAATTGGAAAATATGGGAACTTATGGGAATATGTGAGGTATAAATAAATATATCTATAAATAAATATATGTATATATATACATTGAGAGAGAGAGAGAGAGAGAAGGAGAGAGAGAGAGAGAGAGAGAGAGCGAAATACGGAGAAAGAGGGAAGGAGAGTGGGAATATGTGGGAGCTAATGGGAATATGTAGGAGCTTATGTGAATATCTGGGAGCTTATGGGAATATCTTGGAGCTTATGGAGGAGCGTATGGGAATATGTGGGAGCTTATGGGAATATGTGGGAGCTTATGGGAATATGTAGGTTCTTATGGGAATATGTAGGAGCTTATGGAAATATCTGGGAGCTTATGTAGGAGCGTATGGGAATATGTAGGAGCATATGGGAATATTAGGTGCTTATGGGAATATTAGAAGCTTACTGGAATTTTAGGGAGCTTATGGGAATATAAAGTAGCTTATGGGAATATGTAGGAGCTTATGGGAATATGTAGGAGCTTATGGGAATATTAGGTGGTTATGGGAATATTTGGGAGCTTATGGAAATATGTAGGATCTTATGGGAATATAAAGGAGCTTATGGGATTAATTGGGAGATTATGGGAATATGTGCCAATTGATTCTACTACTGTTTAGTATTTGGCGAATGGGACTAAAGGCTTTGTGTTTGTTTTCAACCACATAAGGTCAAATCTTTACGCATCAGTAAATTCTACTCCTATTGTTCAATATTTGAAACAGACTATAAGCTTCGTTTCAATTTTCTTCTATACAATGTTCAACTACCATGCATATGTACATTCAACTCTATGTCAATTATCGAAAAAGAGAGATAAAGAAAGAGAGAGATAGAGAGAATTGGAAAATATGGGAACTTATGGGAATATGTGAGGTATAAATAAATATATCTATAAATAAATATATGTATATATATACATTGAGAGAGAGAGAGAGAGAGAGAGAGAAGGATAGAGAGAGAGAGCGAAATAAGGAGAAAGAGGGAAGAAGAGTGGGAATATTTGGGAGCTTATGGAAATATGTAGGAGCTTATGGGAATATGTGGGAGCTAATGGGAATATGTAGGAGCTTATGTGAATATCTGGGAGCTTATGGGAATATCTGGGTGCTTATGGAGGAGCGTATGGGAATATGTAGGTTCTTATGGGAATATGTAGGAGCTTATGGGAATATTAGTTGCTTATGGGAATATGTAGGAGCTTATGGGAATATTAGGAGCTTATGGGAAGATGAAGGAGCTTATGGGAATATAAAGGAGCTTATGGGAATATGTAGGAGCTTATGGGAATATTAGGAGCTTATGGGAATATTAGGTGCTTATGGGAATATTTGGGAGCTTATGGAAATATGTAGGAGTTTATGGGAATATTAGGAGCTTATGGGAATATGTAGGAGCTTATGGGAATATTAGGAGCTTATGGGAATATTAGGTGCTTATGGGATTATTTGGGAGCTTATGGAAATTTGTAAGAGTTTATGGGACTATTAGGAGTAGAGGTGTACCGATATCGTTTTGGCCGATTATCGGCCGGCCGATTATCGGCACCGAACAATCGGCCAATTATCGGCCGATACCGATTAATGGGTTTTCAATTATTTGTTGAGTGGTAACACCCACAGTTCTTCAGCGGAAGTCGAAAATACTCCTTTAGTGGTGTTCAATATTCTGCGCATCAGATAAAGTATGATAAACAATCAAAGATACTTCCGCTCACTCGCTCAGCGGTATTTCAAAGTGAAAAACGATGATTATATTTCTCAAATTCCATACTTTAGCAAATAATTTTTAATCGAAATCAAAATCGAATTCAAAAATCAAATCGATTCGATTTCGATAATCGAAATCGAATCGAAATCGAATCGAAAATTCGATAATCGTAGCATCACTATACTCCATGTGCGTATCCTGAGTTAATGAGTGACCGTCTGCTCTATAATTTGGAATAAAAGTTTGTTTGAACTTTAGAAATGGCTACAAATAAAAGTAAAGTGTGGAAATATTTCAAAACTGATAATGTTGATGCAACTAAAGTAGTGTGCAATGAGTGTAATGCGAAAATATCAAGAGGCGGTACAACCGCAAAAAATTTTACTGCGACAAATATGATTAGTCACCTACAATCGCAACACACTGTGCTGTACCATGAGTTTGAACTGAACAAATCTAAAGAATTAGCAGTTGCGATGCCGAATTATATTTCTATTAAGGGATCCACTTCAAGTTCAACTGTTGGTGAGTGTGTTGTTCAGCCTACTTTGGCCCAGTGTTATGGCATGGCTGAGGCCTGGCCAATGGACCATCCGAGGGCTAAGTCGATCTCAACTGCAATTGGCGCGATGATGGCACTGGATTGTCAACCTTTCAGTATCGTTGAGGATGAAGGATTTAAACGGTTGATGAAGCTTGTTGCGCCGAAGTATGCTTTGCCCAGCCGCAAGTACTTTAGTTCAACTTTGCTGACTGAAATGTACGTCCATCTCCGTGTGAATGTTGGTAAAGCCCTCGTCCCCCCATCATGTGAGTTCATCGCATTAACAACCGACGAGTGGTCTGCTGACAGTGCGCCGGGCGTTGCTTTGCTTAGATTGACAGCTCACTGGATTGATGAGAAATTCAACCGATGCCACGCCATGCTGCATGCCCAAAATCTGGAGGAAGGACACACAGGGGACTACTTGGCGAAAGTTGTGACTGATATGCTCGATGGTTGGAATCTGCGTAAAGATCGTGTTCAATACGTCTTGCGTGACAATGCTGCTGCCATGATCAAGGCAATGAGAGTTGCAGACTTGCCACATACTGGTGTCAACAGCAAATTGGCTCCCGTTGCTAGACAGTTCTTGTGCCCGCCACCAACCAGTGTGCCCAGTGGACGTCTCTTCAGTGGGGCTGGGCTAATATATTCTGATCGTCGTTCACGTATCCATCCTGACAAGGCTGAAATGTTCATATTTATTCGCACTAACATGGCAGCATACGAGTGAGAGTGACTGAAGTTGAACACTGAAGTTGAACTGAACACAAAGCCAAGGCTTTCATAACAATTTTTTTTCTCTCGTTTTATATTGAATAAAGCAAACCTTTTTATTTTTATTGTTACTTGTTAGACTAAACTTGATGACTCAGACAAAATAAACAAATAACAATCGGTATCGGCCGATAATCGGTGCCGGCAGATTATCGGCCGATACCGATTGTGCCGCTAGGTAATCGGCCGATACCGATAATCGGCAAATCGGCCGATAATCGGCCGATTAATCGGCCAACCGATTAATCGGTACACCTCTAATTAGGAGCTTATGGGAATATGTAAGAGCTTATGGGAATAAGTAGGAGCTTATAGGAATATTAGGTGATTATGTGAATATGTAGGAGCTTATAGGAATATTGGGGAGCTTATGGGAATTTGTAGATTCTAATGGGAATATGTAGGAGCTTATGGAAATATCTGGGAGCTTATGTAGGAGCGTATGGGAATATGTAGGAGCATATGGGAATATTAGGTGCTTATGGGAATATGTAGCAGCTTATGGGAATATTAGAAGCTTATTGGAATTTTAGGGAGCTTATGGAAATATGTAGGATCTTATGGGAATATAAAGGAGCTTATGGGATTAATTGGGAGATTATGGGAATATGTGCCAATTGATTCTACTACTGTTTAGTATTTGGCGAATGGGACTATAGACTTTGTGTTTATTTTCAACCACATAAGGTCAAATCTTTACGCATCAGTAAATTCTACTCCTATTGTTCAATATTTGAAACAGACTATAAGCTTCGTTTCAATTTTCTTCTATACAATGTTCAACTACCATGCATATGTACATTCAACTCTATGTCAATTATCGAAAAAGAGAGATAAAGAAAGAGAGAGATAGAGAGAATGGGAAAATATGGGAACTTATGGGAATATGTGAGATATAAATAAATATATCTATAAAAAAATATATGTATATATATACATTGAGAGAGAGAGAGAGAGAGAGAGAGAGAGAGAGAAGGAGAGAGAGAGCGAAATAAGGAGAAAGAGGGAAGGAGAGTGGGAATATTTGGGAGCTTATGGAAATATATAGGAGCTTAAGGGAATATGTAGGAGCTTATGGGAATATCTGGGAGCTTATGGGAATATCTGGGAGCTTATGGGAATATGTAGAAGCGTATGGGAATATGTAGGTTCTTATGGGAATAGTTAGGAGCTTATGGGAATATTAGGTGCTTATGGGAATATGTAGGAGCTTATGGGAATATTAGGAGCTTATGGGAATATAAAGGAACTTATGGGAATATGTAGGAGCTTATGGGAATATTAGGAGCTTATGGGAATTTGTAGAAGCTTGTAGGAATATCTGGGAGCTTATGGGAATATGTAGGAGCTTATGGGAATATGTCTGAGCTTATGGAAATATCTGGGATCTTATGTAGGAGCGTATGTAGGAGCGTATGGGAATATGTAGGAGCATATGGGAATATTAGGTGCTTATGGGAATATGTAGCAGCTTATGGGAATATTAGAAGCTTATTGGAATTTTAGTGAGCTTATGGGAATATAAAGTAGCTTATGGGAATATGTAGGAGCTTATGGGAATATTAGGAGCTTATGGGAATATTTGGGAGCTTATGGAAATATGTAGGAACTTATGGGAATATAAAGGAGCTTATGGGATTAATTGGGAGATTATGGGAATATTTGGGAGCTTATGGGAATATGTAGGAGCTTATGGGAATATTAGGTGCTTATGGGAATATTAGGAGCTTATGTGAATTTGTAGGAGCTTAAGGGAATATTAGGAGCTGATGGGAATATTTGGGAGCTTATGGGATTATTATGAGCTTATGTGAATATGTAGGAGCTTATGGGAATATGTGGCAGCTTATGGAAATATGTAGGAGTACTGGCGGCGGTGCCCCCCCCTTGAATTTTGGCTTGCCCCCCCCCCCCAAATATTTCGTTCCGCCGCCGGTGGTTAATACAGTCACAAATTGTGATGACATATAGTCAACACAATTTATTTATTGAATTCTGTGATGCATTTTACAACGAATCGGCATTTTATAAATTTTAGTACAGAATCAATGCTGTTTTCTTCAAAAATATAATACCGAATGTGTAACTTGTAGAGATTAAGCAACTTTCCCGTGCATTCACGCTTCTCACTGAATTTCCGTGTGTAGTACCGTTAGTGTCACCAGAGTACACACCGAGTCTCTTAGTACTAGATCAGAGGTCAAAGGTCAATGCAAGAAAATAAATTAAACAAAAGAAAAAAAAATGTTAAAAATGAATTATTTAGAGCGAAATGAATACAATCTTGAAGTAATATAATTAAGGACATAACTGTCAAACATCGACTAACAGGTACTGTGGTGTAACGGCTAAGTCATCTACCTCTGTACCAAATCGACGTGGGTTCGAAGGGCAATCTATAAATGAAATAGTTGTATTTTGTCAATTTTTTCCATTGGTATTTAACTGGGATCGAAGTAAACTAAAGTTATCAAACAATTGTAAAGTGAGTTGCCGGTAAAGCCCATACGGCGGGGGAGCTCACCCTTCCAATACTTTTGAGAACAAAAAAAAAATTATTTAAATTATAAAGAGTGCAAGTTTTTTTATAGAACTTGACATATCGATCAAAAAAGAAATATAGTTTTCTTTTCTGTCGTTTATTGAAACATTGAACAAATAGTTAATAGGAAGAAAGTAAATAAATATAAGAATACCATTTATAGATATCGGCGCGCAAAGCAAAAACTTCAAAAGAAAATTAAAATATAATTTTTCCTTCAATTCGCCGACCGTGGTTGTATTGGTGGGGAGGTGGGTGGTGTTAATATTGGTAGGGTTGATGTATATGGTTACTGGTAGTGATTGAATGTATGTAGCTTACATTTAAAACAAGGTATTTTTTTTTTTGCAATTATCTAATAGTGGCAGTAGAAAAGTATTGATATCGAGTATCGAAATTTTTTAGCTTAAAATGTATCGGCAATACACATATCAATACTTGATACAAAATGGATCGGCAATACAGCAACCAATGCTAAAAAAGTATCGCCGATACCGATACTAACAACCCTGGCAGCCGGTAAAAGCTTTATGACGGTCGAGCTCACCCGGTGTGCGCCCACCGGGTACAAGCCCTATGACGGGTTTATACTTTCTCAAAATTATCCAGCTGATCTTATAATTAATTTTAGAAAATTAACCTCACACTTTCCTCCACATTATTTATAGTCTGCTTGTTTCATCATAATCCATTTTTTTTTAAAAAGGCGTATTTGATATTGCAGATAAAAACATTATAGAAAAACAAGCCAACACTAAGTCAAAGGCTTGTAAATTTTAAAGTAATTAATTGCATTAATTTTCGTATTATCTTTTATTATTGAAAATGCATTAATTGAATGAATAGATTGATACTTTTGGTTTACCTTTGAAATGTATCGATATCCTGAAATGGTACATTATCATTGGAACATTTTTATCTTAGGCTCATAGGTCTCGCATCATAAACAGAATACAGAAGAAAGTTAAATTTTGCGCGCAAATTAATTAATATGAAACTTTTTCAAAAATTTAACCTCTGACCTTTTTTATAACTGATTTTATTGCTAAATTATTGCATTCACATACACGTTACTCATTTAGTAATTTACTCACAATAGTCCATGCGAAAAAAGATGTACTATTATTTTTTTTATTAGTGTAAATGTGTATAAATATTGTGTAATAGTTACATGCTTGTTGAAGTTGTTCAGTATTCGATGAGATCGGTATTAAATAATAAAACTTAAATGGCACCATACAATGAAACTATTAAATGTCAAGGTCAAGGATAAAATTAGATCTCTGTCGGTAGTAAAACTAATTATCTTGATTAAATCGCAAAGGATATACATGTATAACAAGGGCAAGATTGCTTGGATCAAGAATCACTGATATTCTATCTGAAATTGAGCATTATAATGAGACAACTGAGATTGCACTCTATTTGGCATGTAGTACAGTTCTTGTAAAACTCAAATAGGTGTCACAAGTAGGTTAATGTTACAATTCTCCCCCTCTCTATGCATATAGGCCTATATAACACACACACACACACACACATATTTAGGAATGCGAAACGGTTCAGGTAAGACGTTCTAGTTCTAACAGTTTCAAAGGGAGGCTAATTTGCCTTATTTATGAATTACTTGTGCAAGTGGTAGGAAATACAATAACTAGGCATAATAAGAAACAATTATTTCACTGTAGCATATCGTATGTGCATTGTGTGTTATGTTGTGATTTTAGGTGTGATTTATATGTTGGAGACTATATGAAAATAAAAAAAAATATATAAATCCCTTATAATAAATATATTTTTTCCCCATTGTTTTGCTGCATCTTGTACCATTCACATACAATCTACAATACCATTGTATGACTAATATTAGTCATTAAGGACCTTTTATTAAATCCAAATTTTGTACTCTTTAGATTCCTTAATGGATCTGAGGCACCCCTATATACCTTGTATTATCAGGTTTTCTGTGGAAACTGAGTAAAAATGACACATTTTCACTGGTCAGGTTAAATTTCAACTTATGATTTAGCTTTATAGTGCATGATATACATAAAGATATTTAACATTATATAGAAAAAAGTTGTAAAAAATCAGAAGCCTGTTGAAATTATTATTCTTTCAGTCTTAGAAACATTTATGCAAAATATTAAGTCAAACAAACTTAGTACTGTCTCGCAGTCAAGTTCTCCACATTAAGTACAGTCAACGCATCCAGTCACAGCATATACTTATAAGTATTAACTATCTAAAAACGAATAAAGAATGAGATAGTTGACTCATGCATGAAGTCTAAGAGAGCTCCATTTGGTTTTATTTAACTTAGAGTTAGACACATGTTTTCTCCCAACCACCATTTATAGCATAGATGTTAAAAAATATTGATTTTGCTCGTAAAGTTTGGTATACACTATTACTATTTCACATTACTGTTGCTTAACTTCCAACTCCATTACAAAATTCAGGAAAATCTACACAAATTAAAAAAAAAAATATTAAACGATTAAAAGATTTAGGAAAAAAAGCTCAGAAACAATTTTTGTTATTTTACATTTCTTCATTATTTGTATTATTTTAAATTAATGATTTGATCTCTTGAAATTTTATAAGAGCTCTCTTCGTTTATTAATTTTTCTGCTACATTCTCCATTAACCTGTCATGTTTGAGAGTTGACATGTTCATTAACTGAGACTACATATAACATGGACTAAAGTTGATATTCATTTTTTTCACCATCATCACTGTCAAATGAATTCCTAAGGTAGTCTCCCATTCTTCGCAGAAATAAGCTTTTTAAATTGAAAACATTAAAAGTTATGAAAATGAAACATATTTTATTCCCCACAAATCTTAACATTAATAAAATATCAACCTACTATAGTCAATTCTTGATCAATTGTTTTTTTTTTTTTTGGTTTAAATATCGAGGTAAATTTGGAACTAAATTCTGATAAGTTCTGGGCTTAATGAGCCTAATCTTATTTGCCCCAAATACTTCTAGATGAAGAGGATGAAGAGGGATTCATTTAAGCTGAACAGGGTGAACAAAAGGAGACCCATAACTGTTGTCCATAGAGACCTACATTAATCATATCACTTTTGAATCTAAGCTGGCAATACTTTCAATGACATTTAAAATGGAAATCTATGCTGCATTCCTTTTCATTCAGTGACTTAAAAAAGAAAATAATCTATAAAACATGGTCCAGTTATGCTACGTCAAATAATTATATTTTTTTATAACTGGTAATAGTTTCATTGACTTCGTGAAGAATCCTCCATTTATTTTTTTTTACAATAAGTACTTGCCAAGATAAGGATGCAAATTCATTTCATTATATACTCTGTGGTGTACTCTAATCACATAGTCTAACTTGGTGTGCAGGAAACTTCCCAGACTAGATAGGCAGGAGCTAAATATATAAATCATTTCCTTCTCCACCAAAACAAATATATAACATCTCTCCATTTCTAAAGCATTTGTTAATTCTTCATTTTACTGAAGATAATTTTTTAAAAATAGGTAATGGTGGGCTGACAGCAGAGAGTCAACTGTATAAACTAGTGTGATATTTATTTTTAGCATAACATGTTGCCCTGTTATATTTAACTCTTAATTTGCAATGTTTAACAACAACTTTGATGATAAGTTCTTCACATGATATTTTTAAACAAAAATTTCAAATTTTTGTAGCAATTATTGTGCATTTCTGCATTTGTTAATAATATTTTTATCACAATAGAATGCACTAATTTAGAATAAACATGACTTGGCCTGAGTAACCCCCTCTAATTTTTACTGTTTGTTTACGGCACCATTGTTTCTTTAGGGCAACACAACCTATACAAAATATTAAAAAGTAGTCTTGTTTGAAACAAAAATTATTTATAGTTAGAAAAAAAACATTTTTAACCATGGATGTCACACACTCCTGTGCAACATTTGTGTACTAAATAAGGTGTATAAAATTTTTTTAAATTTCTGAATCCGCCCCCTCACTAATCTATAGAGCACCCTTTGATTTAGGTTAGTCAGGCTTAAAATACCTCAAATCATGGCTGAGGTTCCAAAACTACCTTACAGCGTATGCTCTATGTTGACAAAGTTTTAAATTTATTCAGTGAAATTTTTACTGCTTCAGAAAATTTATTTGGTTTTTTGACTTCCAACAATAAATATATTCGCTGTAGAAGATGTGCCAAGTATGGACTGAAGCTCTGGGAACTAAACTTCAATTTCCAGTAGCCAATGATTACCAATGGAAGCTTGAATGTTGCTAAACATAGTTTCCTTGTGGGTACATATTAGTCATATTGCTGTGTTTGTTTTGTTTGATTCCGCTGTTGATTTTTTCAATGAAATATTTTGTTCAGTAGAGATCGTTTTCCCTATATGTGGGTATGTGAGACATATTTAAACATGTGAACTTGTATCATAGCAATAAAAATATTCGATTTTAACATGGGTTTTTAATTAATTGATTCTAATAACGGATGACAGGTGACATTACATGTTCTGTCACATCATGGTTTTACAAATTAGGATCACATTACATAGCATCCAATTTGAAATAGAATAATATATGTGTACAAGCAATTACAGGCGATATGTTTTTTTTAAAAATATAAACACACTATTTATTAGGGGAAAAAGTAAGGAAATATAATTTAGAAAAAAATACAAATTTATTTCTTGATAAAATGTTTTGAAATTTATCAGAATTGAAAAAGTATAAATAAATATAAAAGATCTTGATACTTATTTTTTTTGTCTTATTGGTTTTTATGTAAACTTTGTAACTATAAAAAATATTTCATCTTTAAAAATTTTTAAGGGTTACTGTGTGCTTTAGCAAATTTTTTAAATTTTCTTTTTAACTTATGTTATTTGAATGAAATTGTTTTATCCAACTATGTTCGGCTTAGATGGACACATAGATATCTATGGACGGACTCACTGAGTTTTATACTATATAAAGCCTAAATATAGAGCTCAGTGGAAGGACCCAAAAACAAATAATTGCGATTGCCAGTCATGCGCACATCTATAGACAGAACCTAAAAAAAAATAATACGGAGTCTGTCTAGATAGTCACTTAGCCACTGCATTAATTAATTAATTATACCTTTTTAACTAGTTTGTGGATATTACAAAAGAAGGGAGTAAAAAGGTTATGCTAATCATATAAAAGCCATTTAGTTACAAATATGTTATTGATTAAACCTTTATTTATTAAAGCATTCATATTTCTACTCTTTCTCAGCCTTTGACCATGGCCATTGTTTATGTCTACTCACTATTGACCACTGTCAAGAAATTTCACACACATCTTTCAATGTTTTCATTTGTTTGTCTCTTAATTTTTCAACATTTATATAAAAAGACCAATTATAACATAGCTGTATTGATTCATAGTAATCTTGGACTAGAAAATAAGTTGTTACTAGTACTCGAAGTAGACATCTTAGTCATCTACTATCGAGACCATAGACATACTATATAATATGTCTATAATCGAGACCTAATAGTAATAGCGTTGTTTTGCTGCTATGCACAATAAATCTTCTAAGCAAAAGAGTTTTCCCTAGTTACTAGATCTTCAGTTTAAAAGAGCTACAATAATAAAGATACCCTTTTACAAAAAAAAATCTGCAAAGACGGGGATACATGTCTGTGGTTTCAACCCCCGCAAAGAATTATTAGCGAAAGCAGAGCCGGGGATGACAGTTCTCAGTGCCGGGGATATCCCCGGCTGTTTACGCATTTATAAAAAAAAAATATTAAAAAAAAGTTAAAAAACACAAACAAAACAACAACAATGATATATAGGTATGTGCGGCAGACATTTAAGAACAAATGTAGTTCTGCACAAAATGTTATAGCGACCAAGCAATAAAATAGATGCTTTTTAGCCTCAACATCCGGCATCCATTCCATTTAATGCCATTGACCACGATAAAATGTTTACATTATTTTTGTAAGTAAATGCATGTACATTATTTTTAAAGCAAAGGTTATTGTTTGATTACATGTCGACATCGTTAAAAAATGCATGTATGAGTTCGAAAAGTTCTTGAAAATTCTATGAGATAATTTTTTTTTAGCAAACTCAAATCAACCATCGTCCATCCGACCATGAAATATGATTAATTTAAACTTTGAGTCTTTGACAATTGTCGTAAATTGTCAATAAAACTGTATCCATATTTAATTTATATATTCTATTTTTCAAGCAAATCATTCTCTTACTTTTTTGTTCATTTATGAATAATTTATAAAAAAAGTTTCAGCCACTTTCTTTTGATGTTTCCATCAGTATAACTAAAAGCACAGTCTCAGTAAGTTTTATATGTGATGGTAGTGTAGCTACCTGTGCCTTTGCTTCATCAATTCAATGTGTAGAGGGTTATCAAAAAGTCCTGTTAATGTGTTTAGTTGAATTAAATATAGCTATTTGCATTTAACATTATAGAGTGGTTTTAGTGTATATCTGTTGTCCACCTTATAATATAAGCTAAACTAAGATAAGTAAATTCTCTAAGATCGGATGGCCGAGTGGTGTAGATACTCAACTGTCAACCTGAGAGTCCTGGGAATTTTTCCAGGTGAAATGTGTTTCAAAGTCGTCCCACAAGTCCACCCAGCTTTAAATGGGTACCTGACTTTAAGTTGGGGAAGTAAAGGCGGCTGGGCGTTGTGCTAAGCACACAATCCCTTCATATGCTGAGGTTATAGAAACTGATGAATTCTACACTTCATCTGCCCCGATGGCCCTTTAGGGCTAAGGGAACTTTACTTACCACTTACTCTAAGATCTAAGTAGAGCCTTTACAACACCACATATACTTTTGCATATTTCATTTGGTTAAGGACCAGGGCAGCCAGGGTACAAGTAAATTCTTTGGGCCCCCTTAAAAAAAGAAAGTGATAAAACAATATTGCAAGTGTAAAGTTTGTGTTTTGTGGGGCACTTCCGACATGGCCCAAGAGTTATGCTGACTTTGCATACTATCAAATAGGAGTCAGCTTGAGCAAGTAAAAAAAAATAGTATTGATATATTTAATCCTTTTTCACATCTCCATGCTTATATGGCCCGAATACTTCAATACTTTTTCATTTTTTGTAAATGCTCTTTTATTACTATTTTTTTTCCAACGGAGAATCTTAGTTGTTGTCATAGGTTGTTACTGCTCAACCATTGCATCCTAGATATCAAGTTTTTACTTATCTGATTATCTTAAAAGAAAATTTGGTGCCATTGGAAAATTCATGTTAAAGGATTATATTTTAATACCACATAAATTGCTTTTGGTAAAAAAAAAATAGCTGCCCTAAGAAATGCTTAAGTTTTTTGACACATTTTAAGAAATACTTTAATATACCTAACAGGAAGTGCCAACTTGATCATCGTCTAGTCTTATTTAATAATAACAGGACTTTACGATCACCTTTGCATAGAATTATAATAATCTTTAGCTAAAATGAATATATTTCTTGTAAGCAATTACTGCCAAATATATCAGTGCTATGAATATAGTGATGTTAGTCTCTTTATTTGCATGATTATTGTTTAATGCTCAGAAATAGTTGGTATAGTGGCTTAAATATCTTCCTTTTTAAACCTTTATTACTGTAATTATAAAGTGCAGCATATTACATAACTTTCTTGGTTAATTTACCTTTTCCTAGTGATTGATTTAGAGAATAAAAGAAAGAAAAATAACAAAATGTACTTTATTCTTTTTTTTTTATAAATTGAAAAAAGAGGATACTGGATAGATTTGTTTATCATTATATTTTTTTTTTCAAGTCTTAATCTTTCATTATAAGGCATGTGGTGTATTTAAATAGTATCTATTTTCACATGAGCATTATTCTTAATGTATGATGCATGTCAAATCTATTTTTGACATATTTAAAGCTCTTGTTGCTTACCGCAGTAGTGGTGGCTAGTTTAATGCTTCAATTCTGATGGCTGGAATTATTACTATAGATCTGGGGGCAAGGGGAAATATCTATTTTTTTTTAGAGGGAAGAATTATAGCCGTGGATGATGGGTCAATGGTATAAAAGTAGCTGCTGTTTAATTTTTAAAAAGGTAATATTTTTATGATAAAGAAAAAGGCCACATATAAAGAAAGTAGACTGCAAATAATAAAGTTAAGTCTCATATTATCACCCACCTGACTTTACTCAGTACACCATCGCTTTGATGGAGTCTCCCATGTCAAAACTTAGTTGTTACACTTTTTTTCCCCACTACTTTTGACTGTTTTTTAAAACATAATTAACCTTTTCTTATGTATAATATATTGCGCATATTTATACTTGTTAGTCTGGGTTTGGGTCCACTAATGTATTCTTATATATATATATATATATATATATATGCATGATATTTTTATGTGTAATATAGTTAGAATGTTTAAATGTTATACATTTCTATTAACCATTTTCAGACAGTGGTATATATTTTTTTTAAATATTGTCTCATTACAAAATAATATTTTAAAAATATTGATAGCTGACTGTTATAGTTTAATGTGGAGTTCAGATGTTACATTTAATTATTTATTTGTATCTAATAGCTACAACATATTCAACAAAATGGTTAAAAGCTTTGTGATTTTATATATATATATATCTATATATATATATATATAAAAGCATTGTTAAAAAATAATTTTTGAATTCACCAAAAAATGAACATTTCACTTTTGCTTTTATTGCAAAGCATTCTTTAGAATTGTTATCTAACTATCATATTAGCCAGCCAGCTACTGTAATTAAAGTTAAAAATTTTTAAATTAAAAAAATGTAATCCCTTGCTCAATTTACAGTGATGAATGGTTTTGTTCTGAGCAAATGTTTTTCTTAAAATTAATCTTCCATGTCATAAAACAGTTTTAAAAAAAACCCCAGTGTAATTATTATCTCATTAGTACAGCGGCCAGGGAACCGGGGTAAATTATCCCAATTGGGGTAAAAATGAAATTTTGGGGGTAAAAATAAAACTTTTGTGAGTGAAAAGTTTTTTTAGTTTGCTATTTTATAAACCTGTTAGTATTTTTACAATTTTTTTTTCAACTTAACCCCCTATAGTGTTTTCTTTTCAAAATTATTATGGGGGGGGGGCTATAATAGGAAAGATGCTAAAAAGAGGCGATTTCGTTTTTTTTTTCTTTACCATGGGGTAATATCAACTTACACAAAATATTTTGGGGCAATATCAACTTACACAAAATATTTTGGGGTAATATCAACTTACACAAAAATATTTTGGGGTAATGATTAAAAAAGTTCCCCAACCGCTGCATTAGTATGTAATTTTTTTAATAAATATTTTTGTGTCACACTTTGCTTGGCAACCAAACAAATGTTGAGATTAAAATAACACACAATTTACAGTTTATTAATTAATTTCATAAATTCTTCAGTCCATTAAAACAAATTGTGTGAAATACTGTGTATTAAAATATTTTTGCTATTCTGTTTGACATTTAAATTATTTTCTTTTTCAGCAGATCAGAAAAGAAACTAGAGTGGCGGTGGTGTGATGACATGGCCGTCTTCATTCTATCATGAGCCAGTTGACAGTTCACCTGAGTGGTCAAAAACAAGGCAGCATTAAAACACAGAACTCTGAGCTAGTAAAACTATTAACAGACTCCCAGTCAAGCAATAAAGACAATAAAAGGCACACAAACCAAAGACTTGTAACTCCGCCAGCATCAGAAAACATAAATTTTTCTGTTTCCAGTTCAAAAGATTCTAATGGTCATAGGACACAGAAAGTGAGCGATAAACGTGATAAAGAATCACAATCTCTTGCAAACAATCGTAAACAAGAAATACTTGCCTCCAGTGAAAAGGAGAATCACCAAAGTTGGCAACTCCAAAGTTTTACAGAGAACAGAATCAACAGACAAAAGTTGGTTTCAGTCAATTGGGACTCTGGCAGTTTTATAGATACTGATAAATCTTATAGAAAACCAGATCTTCGGAACAGGAGGGATGATGCGCTGTTGCTAGGTGGTGACGAAAAAGAAGTCATCCTGTCTGACATAGCAGAGTCTGATAGAGACACCTTAGGGTCGTCAAGCTCTGAGCTTGCAGCTTTAAAGAGCCCGTCCAGGGGGTCTCAAAACACTGGGGGCGAGAGCAGCCCTAAGCCAACTCTGACTGATGACTTTGTGAAAAGGGATGACACAGACACACCCACCTTTTCGCACAATTCACCTTCGCCGGTCATTTTGACGAGGTCAGGCAGAGGTACACCACACCCCAGAGGCACAGGGGCATCTGCCAAGACCTCTCATAGCTCTGACAGTCCAGAAATTTTGCCTGACCATTCATCTCAGCTCCAGCACAAAACTCATACATATACAGATTATGCAGCTGGACAGTCAAGTCCAGTGCAGACCTACCCATCTAGAAAGCCTGATTTGAATAATATTCAACATATTCCATCGGTGGTAGCATCCGTTACTCCCAGAGGCAGCTTACTTGGCAGCGTTAGAGACCGGCCTCTGGTCACCTCGACTGATATTCAGGATTCAAGTAAATCAGACTCTAGATTCACCACACCGTACTCTTCTCAAAGACTTAAGCCCCAAGGAGATGCTGCCAGAAGATCCAACCGGGACTCTCTGAGTGTCCATCAGGAGAACTCTATTGGGATTGAAGCTGACAGTTTAGATTTTGTCAAGGACAGTCTTGAGGTGACAGCGACACAGGGTGTGAAGAAAGAAAATCTGAGTGTAAATGTCACCACAGATGGGCTGGTGGACTCTTTAGATATTCTGAAATACGAAGAAGAGAACAAAGCTGCAGAGCCTAAAGATGAACATGTTACTGGTGGACATTTTAATCCTGTAGACACAACTGAAGGCGGTATACACAAGATATCTGAAAGCTTACATTTATTGTCTGTCAGTGAAACTGAAAAACAATTATCTGCCCCTGATGTCCATGTAGAAAATATTCAAGTAAAAAGACAGGTTTCAATTAAATATGATAAGACATCCACAGGGCAGGTAGAGAAGCCAGTCTTCATACTCATATCAGACCAGAGAAGGTCTAGAACATCATCAGTGCACACCACCGACAGAGCATCACATCATAATCTTGACTCCCTGCAGGCCCCAAGAACGGCATCAATCACACATCATCCAATGAAAGGGTCGTCTTCCTCCAACCGGGTGTACGTGACGTCACCAACCTTCTCAGATGAGGATGACATGCAGTACAGGCTGGTGAGTAGCCGCTTGGATGGAGAAGATGGGGAAGACACTTACCGAGAACTGGACATGGCGGCAATTCAGAGCCGAGAAGCTTACAGCGGCGGTGGGTCAAAACTTCCTCTAGGGAAGCATGTGACTTACAGTGACTCGAGAGATTCATCCGTTCCCAAGCCACAGGCAAACAATAAAAACCCACAAAATTCTGAAGCCATGATGAATCCATATGGGCTTAAAATGGCCACAGATTTAGATAACCCAGATCAGCCAAACCCTAAAAAGCCTTCTGAGGGCCTTAATATCATGCCAGACCAGGGCCCCCTAGGAGGCGTCCAGCAAGGGCGCATCATCAGCCACAATCCACATCTCTCAGGGCAGGCACTGGGCCAGTCGCATCTGCCACAGCCTAAAGAGCCTTCCCAGAGGCCATCCAGAGTTCGCGGTATTTCACTACCGACAGGGCCTACTTACGACCCTAGAGACGAGGAAGATCTTCAGCGAGAGACCTCCTATCAGGAAGGTGAGGAAAAAGTTTTCTTTGTTCAAAATCATTTCATCCCATTGAATTTCATTAACTTAGTAAGCTGTAATTATTTTACTGTAATCTCACTGTATTCTGTTTATCATTAACTTTGTACATTGTCGTGTTTATCATTAACTTTGTACATTGTTACCTGTTTGAAATATTATTTACATTCCTATAAACTTTATTTTATAAATCAAGGGATAAATTTGTTGTTTTTTATGTAGATAAACAAGCTATCATCACTTAATCAACTGAATATTACTTGGGTAAACATGTATATATGGCAAGTCTGTTTTCTAGCTTAGTGGATCATTACTAGACAACTTAGTCAACTATTGTAGCTAAAATATTTACCAAAAATGCAAGATTCATTTTATCATCCACGAAAAGTTGACTACTTAGCTCTAATTGTGTGTGTGTGTGAAGTTAAGTGTTTTGCTTTTTATCCCAGAATAGATCAAACAGATATTGATTATAATCATTCTAGAGTAAATTAAAATGTATTTGACTAGTTTACTTGTGGCTGAGAATTTATCTGATTGAATTAACTAATATTAAATTGTAGCAAGGTCTAGAAAAGCAGATATTCATGTAGGCTAAACATTTTACTCAATTTTTTTATCTAAACATTTGTTACTTTGACATCGTGATGTAATTAATTGTACTTGTGATTTTATAAACAAACATTCCTGCACAGTTATTTTTTTAGTCTTTAAATATTTAAAAAAAAAATCAAGACTCATAGTCTCTGATTTATCTCCTCCATTCAATTTACACAATACTCTCTATACCTTATAAATACTCTCTATACCTTATAAATACTCTCTATACCTTATAAATACTCTCTATACCTTATAAATACTCTCTATACCTTATAAATACTCTCTATACCTTATAAATACTCTACCTTATAAGTGCTCTCGATAT
This sequence comes from Bulinus truncatus, assembly GCA_021962125.1. NCBI lineage: Eukaryota > Metazoa > Mollusca > Gastropoda > Planorbidae > Bulinus > Bulinus truncatus. The sequence continues at coordinate 775,099 of JAGDYQ010000089.1, forward strand.
GTTATAAATACTAAATTTTCATGGTAGGCAAGACTGCTATCCAAGTGATAAGAGTCTGGTTGTTGAATTTCTTAGGGTCTTGAATCAGAAGGAAAGGTTTATCATTGTACACTGTGGCCATATGATTGTGGGCACATGTCAAGAGTTCGAGTCCCTTGATGCTTGTTGTCTCCTGCAAGCTTTGGAGTTGTTGGTCATGGTGGCTGATTGACAGTTGAATTTTTGGCCAAAAAGTGAAATGTAAAGAGATGAAAAATACCCCCCCCTCCCCAACCCATGGTTGTTGTATAAGTTCAAACTAGGGACTTATCACATACACTAGATTTATTGTAATTCATGCACTAGTGATATCACATCCCATTATATATATATATATATATATACAGTAGATTCCGCTTAATTGGACACATCGGGACCGAGGCTTTTTGTCCCAATTAAGCGGCTGTCCCAATTAAACATACAAATTTACTATTGGCTTCTTGGTTTGGTTTCTTTGAGACTTGTCCCAAATAAGCGGCTGTCCCAACTAAGCGGTGTCCCAATTAAGCGGAATCCACTGTATATATCAGTACTTTCTTAAGTTGTTATTACTATAAAAATTGGTAGATGCATATTATTCAGAGTAATCCTGTCAGTCAATGTTTTGATGGAAAAAAAAAAAGTTGCTGGCAGTGAACCATAAATTAGACCTTAAATTACTTCTCTTCTTGCCTGTATCATGGCTCAGATACTTACAAACACACAGAGCTTTGTCCTTTAATCTCTGGTGTTATCTTTAATTGTCAGGCACACGGTCTGTGTGTCAATTTTAAATTTCTCTTTGTCTGTTGGCCAGGGTCTTGTGTGGGGGTTGACTGTGAGGGGATGGTGGGGGTGGGTTCAATCAGTGTGGTTGGTCTCAGTCAAATTAAAGACTGCACTCATGGCGCTATTGATTTCCTCGCCCCTCCTCCCTCCCCCCCCCCCGCCCTTGTCAGCCTTATCAGTGTAGGATCACCCCCTGGAATTATTCTTAACAGCTCTGTACCGTGGAGGGGATTGAGAAGAAAACTTTTTTTTGTTTCAGGTGCTTTTTTTCAATTCTTGTGTTTTTTTTCATGTGACAATGAGTGCATAGTTACCAGTTCATCCAGGGGAAACAATAGACTGTGTCACCTGTTGATTTGTGAAGGGATTCTGTGTATTGCGATTGTGCATTCTTGATGGATTGTTTCAATCTTCTTTGATCCGTTCAGTACAAAAGATTATATTTCTAAAAAAAAGGGAGGGAATAATTTATTTTACTCCATTTAAAAAAAAAAAGGAAAAGATAAAAGGTAATGTATAGCCGATTTAAAAAATTGTCACTGCTTGATACGTTGAGATGTTCCTCTGTAATACGTTGAGATGTTCCTCTGTAATTACAAGTGAATTTGAAATGTTACATTTAAAAAAGAAATGGCAATAACAAATTTCTAATGGAAAGAATTTTTTTTTTAAGATGTTGCACAATCAGGTTTTCAATAAATAGAAGAATTCCTAAACATTTCCCTGTCATTCCCTAAACTATACAATCATATTTTTCTAAAAGTTTAACAGTGGCATGAAACAAAAAAAAAATGTAATTGTGAGTAAACAAAAAGAAAACTGATTTCAGGCATGACAATGAGAGTGGGCGTGAAATGTACAGCTTGGAAGGATTAGGTTCATCCTGATATTTTAATGCCGTTAAGATTTTTTTTTTTTTGTTTCTTCAGCCTGGAGTACAAATTTAAATCCAGGTTAACTTTTAATGGGTACATAACTCAGACTGGGGGTAAGTAAAGGGAGCTAAACATTGTCATAACCATGTTGTCCTAGAGAACTATGTGAGCATAAGTTCCAACTCCATATGAGACCAGAAGCTTTTTTTTTTAGTTTACTTTAATCATTAAACTCCTTTTAGTCACACTAGCTCCTTCGATTGATAACAGACAATACTTTAAATAACACACGATACTTTAAATGGTAACACACAATACTTTAAATAGTAACACACAATACTTTAAATGGTAACACACAATACTTTAAATGGTCACACACAATACTTTAAATGGTAACACACAATACTTTAAATGGTAACACACAATACTTTATTTGCCAGTTTCAAAACATTTGAACATATTTTAAACAGAAAAATGCTTTCAAAAATATTCCTGCTGTTTGTAAATTTTTTAAATGTTTTTACTTAATATTATTAAAAAGAGATAATTCAAGAATAATATATTTAAAAAAAAGGTGGCATCAGCATTTGACGGAGAAGAATAATTTAAACTTTCTTTTTTTACTTCAATCATTGCAGTACAAGTTGTATTTTACTTGTGTTTACAGTATGTAGGTTTATAAGTGAAATTTAATTCGATTTTTTTCTACCTACACAGTTTTACGAATGAAAATTGCAGATGGGAACAGAAAAGCGCAAGAAGCCCTTGTTCCTAATTTGCCTCTTGGCACAAGTTTGGAAGATTTCGCTAGAGACTCCCTGGATTATGTTTCTGTGGATGACACCGCTCGGGCGTTTGTGGAGATATTCAAGGCAGACCCAGAGGAGCCACCAAATATTGCCTTTCGTAATCCCCCACCCCTCCCTCAGGAATTTATCAACAATAGGCAACAGCCGCAGGTGAACCACCTGGCCAACGTTAACTTTGAGAGTGACGACTATGCCGACTATGAAGACATCCGTCACCACAGGGTCAACCCGCAGGTTCAGCCCAGATTCTACCAGCCTCAGCCTGAGCCCAACCATAGGCGTGACCCGGTCAACAGTAGCCGGTACGTTGAAGTGGGCGATAATACGGAGAGAAGCCAGTACAGCAGCAGACCGACGAATGGTCATCTGGTCAATAACAGCCAGAACAGTTCTTTTTACAACGGTGTGGACGATTTAGTACATGATAACAGACCACTCAAGGGTCAGCCGAGGCATCTACAGACAGCTCAGTACTCCGGTCGCAGCGATTTCAGCATCTCTGAATATGTTCAGAATAAAGCCAGAAGAAAAGACACAGAATCTCCCATGGAGGCTGTGCAGCCGAAGCCACCGAAGTATGACTTTGTGAACAACAACAAGGAGGACTATGGGAAAAATGTGCCGAAGAGCTACACTCACATCCATGAGGTGAGCAAGGAAGAGAAAGAGAAACTGAACGAGATATTTATTCAGCCCAAGGTCAAGCCCAAGAAAGGAATCCTGAAGAAAAAGATGAACAAGGGGTCTCAGAAATTTGACCCTGAACAGATGCCAGAGGAAGAGCCGGAAGAAGATGAGAGAGAATTGAGTCCAGCTGAGAAGGTCAGTATATGTCAGGTTATAGTTAAAAAAGAATAGATTGCACTGTCGCAGAGATTTTTATGTTATAGTCACATAAAATATTATGTTTCAATAACCTTGACTGTTTGTTTTGTTTCATGATTTTTTCCCCCATTTACTAGGTCTGGGCACAAAGGGCATCAACTCTTGCCAAAAGATTTGATGGTAAAAGCAACAAGGGGAAAGTGAGAGGTGCCTTACAAAAATACAACAGCGACTCTTCTTTACACCAGGTAACGTTTTAGTGATGAGCCCATTAGCCTGTATTTGGTTTGCTATGCAGTGGAGATGAAATAAGTGAGTGATGTGGCTAGGATTTGAACTTTAACCTTCATCACACTGATTGAGTTGACAGCTTTCCCCCACCTGAGAGTCACCAAGGCTGTGCTGCGACCTGTCGGGGGAAGGGTTATTCTCAGAAGTATTTATTTTAACTCTTGACACTGGTGTGATGGGAGGGGTATTGGGCCCTGCAGTGACCAGGTTTACATACTTTGTCAGACAAAAGGGCATGAGTTTCCTATTACAATGTTTATTGTTCCCCTCCCCCATCACTACATTAATCATTGACTCCTCCCCTTTGACCCTGAGTTCATGTTGACTCCGTTGTGTGTGTGGGATACAATATATCAACCTATTCACTGTTTCAAACATTTTAAAAATGTTTCTTCTTGAATTGATCCCATCTTATGTATCCATGCTTTATGTTTTAATTCTTTAACTGCACTCACAGAATTGTCAATAGAAAACATTTTAAATCAGACTATTATGTTATTTAAAAGTATAAAGTTCTGTTAGCCCTAGAGGGGGAAACAGGGCAGATGAAGTTAAGTATTCATCTGTTTCTGTAACCTCAGCGTATATAAAGGTATTGTAGGTCAGCACAACACCCAGCAGCCTTTAACCCCCCCCCCCCCCAACTTAAGTCAGGTGACCCATTTAAAGCCCCGGGGGGTGGGGACTTGTGGGACCACTTTCACCAGGACCTGGAAAATTTCCTTTTGTTCTCATGGAAGATCAAACCCAGGACTCTCAGGTCCACAGATGACCATCTGCCTCACTTGGCCATCTGTCCCACATGTTATTTAAGCTGAGTAAATCTGTGTGTAATTTGATTGGCTACTAACATTTTTTAAAAGGCAATATTTATAATGTTTATGATTACACAGCATTATCTTTTCATAATAATAGAATAAGTGAAACTTGTTGTCTTTAGAAGTGAAAAAAAATATATATAGTGACTGCCGATTAAAACGGTTTCTAATGTGTTTTTTTAATTTATTCAGAGAGGCTCACAACAGAAAGCGTTTCTAACAGAAATGCCAACACCTCCGAGCCAGGAAAGTTCTTATAAAAATCAGGTTGGAATTTGTTATTTCTTTAACTGCTTTCTGTCTTACCTTCAGTATTAATAAAAAAAAACACTTTGCCGCAGTTAAAATTTTGATCTGCCAATAAATTGCAAGGCTTCATGGTGTGATTTTTAATAAAATGTCCACAGTATTCTTTTTAAAGATTTAAGTCAAATAGGATTTCAAATTGAAAGCGAATTGAAATACACATTTCTTTTCTTATTATTACCTTAAGCTTTTATGTGTAGTGTTTATTAAACCATTTTTCACTGCATTATGGTATTGCTCAGGATATTGTGGCTTGAAGCATGCCGGAACCCAGTCAATGTTAACCTTTTTGACTTTTTCCAGGACTGGTTTCTGAGGGTTCACCAGGCTGCCAATAATTTCCTTGACATAGGTATTAGTCTTGTGCTCCATTTGAGAGATTTGGAGCAACTTTCTTAAAGACCTTGTCTCAAAAACCTTTTTTCAACTTGAAGTGTCCAAGATTTGCACCTGTCGAGCATGTTGGGAATGACCAATGATTTGTGTATTATGTGCTTGGTGCCAAAGCAAATGACATTACTTGTCCAGATCCAGTTAGGTCAGGGAAGTCATGGCGGTTCTACTGTAAATCTCAGACACGCAGGACACCGTCCTTCATGACCCTTGATTTCAATGACCTGAACCTTTCCAGACTTATTCCATTTATGGTTATCTCTGCCCTGCTTCCAATAGTGGAGTTGACCATACCTTTGCTTTCTCTGTGCCAACTACCATTCCGCTGGCCTTGGTGCTTTTTACAAGTTAGTTATTGAGGTCTTTGAGTTCTCTATTGCTGCCACCTCCATCAGGTCTATATCATCAGCAAAGGGCAGGTAACTTATGGGTTTTCCCGATTATCAATCTTCTTGTGTGATGGTCATGACTTGTTTCCCCTCGTTTGTTTGCAATCAGGATAAACATTGTGAGAGCATCAGCTGACATTAACTTTTTTTGTTCCACAGGTGTCGCTTCCGTTCTCTCCAAGACACGGCGACATCCAGGTTCTTCCAGTCTCCTCACAAATCATCTTAGACGATGGACAGCGGATCAGTGTCGACGTGAACCTGAAGCTGATACCGCCCCAGCCGAACCCCATGCCCCCTCCCAACCAATATTACTACCCACAGGCTTCCTCCCTACATCAGCAACCATCGCAGACGTCTTCCTACTATCACAGCAGCGCCCCCTACAGCAGACAGTACCCGACAGTGCCCCAGTACGCGGATGATGACTTCTCTAATCAAGAGATGCCAGCCCTGGTGAGTTCTAGTTTATATTTTGTAAGTCTGCGGCTGAATTTTGATGTATTCTATACATCTGTAGCTGGATTGTGATGTATTCTATACATCTGCGGCTGAAATTTGATGTATTCTATACATCTGCGGCTGAATTTTGATGTTTTCTTTACATCTGTAGCTGGATTGTGATTTATTTAGTTAGTTTACAGCGATTAAAAAATTGATTAAAGGATGATATTAATTCTTTGTGAAACAGGTTTCTATTTTAATCAAGTTGACTTGTTTCTGTTTTAATCATGTTTACATGTTTCTATTTTAATCAAGTCTTCAGGCCTCTATTTTCATCTTTTCAACATGTCTCTTATTTCAACTGTGTTGTGCAATGTAAAACTAGCATCTTGTAGACTTGCATCTTGTAAGACTATCATCTTGTACACTAAAGACTGGTGAAGTCGCTCCCGGCCTGTGGATTTTTTCAGAATCAGTTTATCAAATGTGACATCTTGAGGACTCTTAAACAAGAGGATTTAATGGGAAATTAAGTTTCACGTTAAAGTTGACGAGTTTATTATTTGAATTAGGCGTTTAGATTTGAGTGGAGCTGAGCATGCACTACATATCATGCAGCAATGTTTTCTTTCACTTCATTGGCATTCTGTTTCATGATGCATTTAAGGTCACCATAAGTCTCTTTGTACAGATTGGATTTCAGACCCACCCCCCTTCCCATTGTCTATACTAATTTTTTACATACGTGACATATCTGGAGCGTTGGTCTGTTAACATATACTTGTACAGTTTTTATAAAGCCACGAGACATAAATACACCAATGGAGCGAGTTTTCTCCATATTATCTCTTGTGACCCCATTTGTCCGTAACAAACAACTAATACTATGTAGTTTAATAATTTTCTTTTCAAGTGGTTTACTGACTGGTTGGTGGAATGTATGGGTGAATTCCCCTTGTAATGGTAGGGTAGACCTCCAATAGATATCTATGGTAGACCCCCCCCCCGACAGGGACGTGGTGTGGGTGGTTCTACATTTGGTTACTTTCATCAGCTATATTTTATCAGCTGGGATTAGCTGCATTTCCTTATTGAGCTATTCTCCTGCACACTGGCTGAAATTATGGTGTCATTGATTGACTGATTTATTGACTGAAGTTTTGTGTAAGTCATGTTGGAGGCAGGACAGCTGTTTACGTACATTTGAAAAGTTACCCAGGATATGATATATTGATGGATTTATTTAAAGGTTGTACCTTTTGACCTTCACACTTTGGTATATTGATGTGAGACATTGATCAGAGATGATTGATGTGAGACATTGATCAGAGATGATTGATGTGAGACATTGATCAGAGATGATTGATGTGAGACATTGATCAGAGATGATTGATGTGAGACATTGATCAGAGATGATTGATGTGAGACATTGATCCAGAGATGATTGATGTGAGACATTGATCAGAGATGATTGATGTGAGACATTGATCAGAGATGATTGATGTGAGACATTGATCCAGAGATGATTGATGTGAGACATTGATCCAGAGATGATTGATGTGAGATGTTGATCAGAGGGTGTTCCAGTGAAGAAAATACATTTGACTATTGGGACAGTGAAATAGAATCTTGAATTTGATCTTTTTTTTTTTTCAGAGATAACGGAAAATGTATTAGTCCCAATGGTCACACAATCCCCTAATGTTTATTTTTCTGTTAACTGCAGATTTTGGCGAATTTCAAACTGTAGATCACAGGAAGGGGGGGGGGCTGAATTATTCTTACTGGCTTTGAAAAGTTCAGAAGCTGTTAGGTCTCACATGTCTTTAGATTGATAAACTAGGCAACCCCCACAGGAAACTCAGTGACAAAGGGGCCCCCTCTCAGTACTCATTAAATCTGGAGCTCAGAGGGGGGCCCCGTCATTCTCTGACTAGCCCCCCCCCCTGTCCTGTTAATGGCTCTGTCTGAATGTATTTGTTAATTTAGTTCTATTAGCTTGTAGCAGTGAGGCTATAATCCTGAGTTATCGTGGTGCGGGTTATGGGTTCAAGTCCGGGACCCCCGACAAGTGACCGGCAGGGCCCTTGGATTAAAGTAAATTATTTTTTGTTCTAAAATTGTATTTTTTAATCTCCACTAGGAATATGATAACTCGGCTGTGATGTATTATGATGATAACCTGAGGTACGTGTCACCCCGGGAGCGTTACTCCGCAGACGAAGCCCTCAGGCATCTGAGCAACTCGAGAACTGACATAAATCCTTATGGGAAAATCCCACCCATACACAGGTCGGACGACGGAGAACATCCTTCTTCAGCCCCGGAGCAGGTCTCTTACCTTGAGTTTATGTTCCAACAAATTTTTTAAAACTTTCAATACTAAAGATACATAAATAATTCATTTTTAGACAAAAACCCAAATTGCACATTTTGACAATTAACAGATAAAAAAAATACTAAAAAAACACAAAAGTAAAAAATACTTAGTGAAATCTTTTTTTTCTACGTTTTTAAAATGAATAATTCTCTTGATAAAGTTATAAACTAACTAAATATTTATTGATACTAAATTAAACTTGACTTCTCTTATTAGAGAATTTTTCAAATGGATTTTTCTCAAAGTCTCTGTAAAGAATAAATGATAAGTCAAAATAAATTGATCTCATTTTTGTTCTTCAAAAGGCTGGAAGCTACACTGACATGTTCAGGAAACAGAAAGAAAAGAACGGCGAGAAGCCATGGTATCGGGTTTATGGACTGAAAGATTATCGTAAGATGCAGAAAGAAGTTCGTCTGGGAACATTAGGACCTGACTTGGACAGCGATGCGTTGAAGGAAAGGGTGCGTTGTTTTGTATTCACACAGACATGAGCACAAAATATTCTCAGTATCGAAATACAATAATATCTTATTTCCCCATGTATCAGCACTCCCTTTGTATAAGCCCATACACTCCACCCTCCTACTTTTTGGGCTTGAAAATTTTGGAAAAAAGGGGTGGCTTATACATGGGGAAATACAGTATTTCAATAGTCAGTACATAGCAGGATTGTATGAGCTGTTGATGGTCTTAGTCATAGCTAACATAACTTAAGTTCAAATTTATAATACCATAATGTCTACGTCATAGCTAACATAACTGAAGTTCAAATTTATAATACCGTAATGTCTACGTCATAGCTAACATAACTGAAGTTCAAATTTATAATACCATAATGTCTACGCCATAGCTAACATAACTGAAGTTCAAATTTATAATACCATAATGTCTACGTCATAGCTAACATAACTGAAGTTCAAATTTATAATACCGTAATGTCTACGTCATAGCTAACATAACTGAAGTTCAAATTTATAATACCGTAATGTCTACGTCATAGCTAACATAACTGAAGTTCAAATTTATAATACCGTAATGTCTACGTCATAGCTAACATAACTTAAGTTCAAATTTATAATACCGTAATGTCTACTAATTAATAAGAAATCACCTTTGATCTGTGATTAAAATAGTGATTCCCCCAATGATAAGATAAAGGGAATTCCCATTAACTTAGTGTCTTATGGAGTGGGGGGGGGGGGTAAAATGGCAGTACAGATATGTGCCATGCATGTGCTTTTAACCCTGGCAATGCTCCCTTCACCAAACCCAAGTGATGGAGACGTGTTATAGGCTTGATATACTGGAGTCTCATGGTAGATATTCTTTTATTTAAAAACCCCTCTCTTTCTTAGCCTCATTGGCGACACGGTCTGATTCCTGTGACTTTAGGGATTATTGTGTTCAGCAAGTAGAACAGATGCCACACAAAAATGTGTTTAAAATAAGGATCAGGAATTTGGGAAGTGGTTAAGATAAACACCTAGTTCACATACTTAGTGATGTGGCTGTTAAGAGGTGCACCTAGTTCATATACTTTGAGATGTGGCTGTTAAGAGGTGCACCTAGTTCATATACTTTGAGATGTGGCTGTTAAGAGGTGCACCTAGTTCATAGGCTTTGAGATGTGGCTGTTAAAAGGTGCACCTAGTTCATAGGCTTTGAGAAGTGGCTGTTTATTTCATCTTGACTATTGTAAATTTAGTTAGTCCTATACACAGCACTATGATGACTTAAATTTGTTTTCCTGCAGCGTGAGAAAACTCAGAGACAAATCGACTATGCCAAGTCCGTGATGGAGAAAAATAAAAAGGATCTGCTGCATAGGAAACCGCCAGCGTTTCCCAGACCCAAGGAAGATAATGACATAATGAATAGGAGAAAATTAGTGAGTTATTGTTCCTTGTATGACTTTTTAAATTTTTGTCCATATTTAAATTAGGATGAACTATGTCTTTTTTATTGTTTTGTAGATATATTTTAAAATTACATTTTTTAAAGTTACATTTTGAGCTGTTTAGAAATGGACATGAGATTTAAATACCATTATACCTTACTTAGGGTGATAACTATTTTCATTTTTTTTTGTAACGAAACTGAAACCCCTCACATTCGAGGAACAATTGTATGTAGATGACAGTAGCAACATTAATTTTTTTTTAATTGAAAAAAGTTCCCCCACCTTTTCATTTTTGTTTTCTCATATCGCGCAGTTTGACGCTCGGTTTCAATTTCACACTGAATTTTTATATGACTTTCTAGACTGCTTTTAAGCACATTCCAGTCATCTGTTTCCATTTGTTTATAAACAAGGCATTCACCATACTCATCTTCCCTTATCTTCTAAACAGAAGAGGTATCCGAGAATTCTATCTGTTGAAAAGCTAATCAATCTCACATGGATGCCGACAAACCGTCAAATTCTTGGAAACTTCACTTTTCTGTTCAATATCCAGAAATGGCTACTGGATCGAATCAAAATTATGATTACTGATATAGAATTGCTCTGGAGGGAAATTCAAGACTTTCCACTATTATCCAGCACACTAATCAGAATGGAAGTCAATGGTCTAATTGATTTATATGACAAAAACAGAAAGAAACCATCTGATAACACTTTCTCAGTTATTTGATGTCACCAACGTTAATGGAGAATGGAAAAGCACAGAGGATAAAGAACTCTACCAGAGGCAAGTTAACAGTGGAGGAAAGATTGGTTATTCAATGGTCAAACAAGCCCCTTTGGAATCATTCCACCCAAGAAAACGAATCCGACTATCAAAAACTCAATCTCAAGCCAGCTTTTCTCAATCACAACTTACAAAAACACATACAACTGTCTCACAACCTACACAAACACATACAACTGTCTCAAACCCTACACAAAAACATACAACTGTCTCAAAATCTTCGGATTCTGCAACCTCTGCTTCTTCACCTGAGTCGCCAACTATTTTTTTTTTAAACCGAAATACCAAAGAACAAGCATTAGAACGGCGGGTTTACTAGTACTGAAAAACATTTCCACACATAGCTTGGCGTTCTTGCAACCATTGCTGAACAGGGCCATGATGTGCCGGTTCCAAGTCAGGCGGGTGTCTGGAAACGAGTAATCTCTGAAGGACGGAAATGAAAACTAAAATTGTTCAAAAACTTCAAAGCAAAGATCCCTATTGTCTCCAGTTTGATGGTAAAAGAGTACAAGAGGAAGAGTATTAAGTAGGTTTGCTGAAAACGATGACAACCAAAATCAAACTCGGTATTCTCAAATGTGAGAGTGGTTCTGCTGTGGCCATTCAAAATGAACTACATCAGCTAATTGATGAATATGATGCTTGAGATAATATTTGTATGTTAATTTGCAACACGACCGCAGAAATACTGACCATTTGCACAGGATTGTAAAGCTCATACAGGATGATGTCTTGAGTAATGGCTTTCAGAAGCCACAATATATTGACTGTAAGCACCATGTGCTCGACCTTCTCCTGAAACATGTCATGAATTTTCTTATTCAAGAGCCAACGAGCAAAACCAGAACTCAACTATTCCTTCATTGGCAAATTAACACAAAACTATGCCACTCTTCAAGCTGATTACCGCTTCTTGCGACAAACGATGTTAGCACAGGCGAGAACCCACGTTGGCCTCACATCAGCTGGAATAAATTACCAAATTTACACCAGGCAAGATGGAACTCACGTGCAATATTTACTGTTATAGCATTATTTCTAATACCAGAGTGGCGCAGCATTCTTGCTTCTGCCTGCAACTTCATCTGCTACGAATGGGCAAATGCTTGGTTCGATTCGCAACACTACAATGAAGCGTCCTTCAATGAAATGTTTACCTCACTCATCAAGATAAAATGCAAGAAGGCAATTAAGTGTTGGTCAGTCGAGAAGTCATTAATTGACATTCCCAGCTCAAACCAAATTGCTGAACGTGCTGTGAAACTGATGGCGGAACTTCATGCGAAATCGAGAAAAAATGAATTTTTGAAACTGAAGTTCATAGGACAAAATATGTTTTGAACATTTCTTGTACATTATGTACATATTACTAACTGTTCTATATCTTATTTGTTAATAAAAGTTGATTAGTTATTATTATTATTCGTTTGAATTAAATTTAAAAAAAAAAAGTGTTCTTTTTTGAAAAAAAAAATATTTTTTCACTTTTTTTCTTCCAAAAAATGGGTAGGTGGGGGGACTTTTTTTAAATAAATTAAAAATGCAACTCATATTCTTAAATTACACAGAAAAGTTCCTCGATTGCTAGTGGTTTCATAAAAAATTTTTTTTTGTTATCACCCTAACCTTACTGTTCTTCCCAGGCGGCTGAGTATGCCAAGTCTGTGCCCAAACCGATTGTCAAGCCCCAGCCCACTGAATATAACAACTACGAGCTGGCATCTGAGCGGTCGCCCATTGCCAAACATCACAGGAAGCCAGGTGATATGGGGATGGACACACCTCGCCAGCTACAGAAGCAGAGGGAGCCTGACTTGCTGGACATTGAGAAATTGCGCCAGCGTTACGAGGAGGACAAACAGAATGAAGCTTTGATCAGGAGAAACACCAGTAACAGTTTACCGAAAGGAGAAAAATATTACTAAAGAAATATTATTTCATTGTTGTTTTTGTTAATCATGCTCTCCAAGAATTCCCAAAGGTTTTAACTTGTTACCTCTGTTAGATTTTCAAAACGTTCCCTATCCATTTGACACAGTCATGCTAATATAAATGTATGGCACCGTTTAAGCTTTGAAATGTTTACATGACACTGTCGCAGCATTAAAACATATTGATATTTGGAACAAAAAAAATTTTTTTCTGAATCTTTTATATGAGGTCAAAGAAATAAAAAAGCATTTCTTTTGTTTTGGCAAAAAATTGTAAATACATAAATCCCTGCTCAAACAGTCAGCAGTTTTCTGTTTTGTTCTTACATTCAGAATAATTTCTAATTTTGTTTCTAAAATGTTTTTTACTTATATGAAGTTTATATCCAGAGTTAACTTATTTAAAAAAAAAAAAGAGGAGATAATCTTGCTGCCAATTTTGTTTTCTTATTAGCATTTGGTTTTTGTCAGTCCATCAGTTTTATACTGACCGGATTCACCTGTATATATATATACTGTCTGTTGAGGAGCAATGCTATGTAAGTCTGTAGCCATCCCACTATTGCAGTATTGATTCTCGCTTGCATATGTAACGTTTAAAATCACTTCAGTTTTATACAATTCTTTACTTTCACTTTTTTTTACATTGAACGATACAGACCTGATGTTGATAATTTTTTTTAGCATCTTTTAGTCATAATGGGATGTTTTATTTAACATAAAACTATAGCTTTAGATATAAATAAATTATTTTAATAAACCGGAGGATATTAGTTTTTCAAATGAATTTCTATTTGGGTCAGTGAGATGAATGACAGTTTGCTAAATATGAAATATGTCATCTTCCACAGGAATTATTGAAAAAGATAATTCCTAAATTTTTGATAAGACGTACCAGTATGTGCACCATTTAAAATAGATTATAGAATATTAATTAGCCAAAAGCACATTGAACTTTATAAAATATTTTAATTACAATTCAAGCCTGCTTTTAAAAAAAAATGGTTTCGAAAGAGGCTGTTGAGACAAGAATAAATAACTGTAATGACCTGCATGATTTGAGTTGTTACTTGACTATAATGGCCCATGTCGTTTGGGCATTGACTGATAACTATAATGGCCCATGTCATTTGGGCATTGACTGATAACTATAATGGCCCATGTCATTTGGGCATTGACTGATAACTATAATGGCCCATGTCATTTGGGCATTGACTGATAACTATAATGGCCCATGTCATTTGGGCATTGACTGATAACTCTATGACTCATGTCATTTGAGAAGTAACTGAACTGATAAATGTATTAAATGGGGTTTTGCTTGCTGATAACTGTGATAACTAATTTCTCATTATTTGAACAGATAACCTGCTGTCATACTTGTAATGATCTAATGTCAAAAAGCTTTGACTTTGAAATATAATTTGACATGGCTAGTTGACTAAACTGGATGATAATTTAATTTTTTTATTTACATTGAAATTTAACTTATGTATATATATTATGAATTGAATCCATCCATTTAGGTAGTACATGTAGCTACTGGTCATTCCAACTTTTTGTCTGTGATAAAAACATTTAAAATTTATCTGTTTTGTTTTTTTTAACATTTTGAATTAAATTTTTTTATACAGCATTTTATATGTATATTTTTATGTTTATATTTGTAAACACATAATTATGAATGTCTTTATTATATGTTTTATCATAAAATTACTGTAAGTATTATGGCAAATGTGTTTTAAGTGTATACGGTTGGATAGTAAATGAGTTGTTTCCCTTCAATTATTTGTTTAAATGCACTTTTGGTTTAAAGTTATATATTAAACTGGGGGGCTAAAAATATGATACATTTTTATTATAATTTTTGTCCATACAGTAATGCCATAGCTGTTGCTTTTTTATATATGAACATCTTACTGGATAGATTAATTAAACATGATTAAATCTTATAGCAATTCTAATCATCAATCAAATACGGATATTAAAAAACTGTTTTTCACGTCACTCTGGCTTTTGTTAAAAAAAAAAAAAGATTTTAACATATTTTTTGCGGCCCGAAACTCAGATTAGCTGCATTAGATTTTACATTATTAATTTCACTCATTTTATTATAATATTTTTTTGAAATATAGTGATCTATACATGTTTTATTAAGAGTAAATCAATTTAAAAATCATTTTTTTATTTTAAAATATCATTGAAGCTAAATAGAAGCTCGTATATTAAACATTACAATTTTCTAAAGCTATTAGATATTTTTATTTCTTGAACTTTTCATTCAATGTGATTTATAGTTTTTTGAATACTTTTTTTGAATACATTTTAAATTAAAGTATTAGATGATTAGATATAACAAACTTTTTTTTTTTTTCAATTTTAGTTCTAGAAATAGATTTTTGTGACTGCTACAGAACTTGACTTGATTAAGTGAAAAAAAAAATATTTTTACTTTTCCATCAGACTAAGCGGGTTGTCATGAAAAAATTTTGTCTTTCAATTTTTTTATTTCAATCTGTAAAATTCTAAAACAACATTTTTCAAAAAAAACCAACAAAAGAATTAAAGTTTCTGTTTTTTAGAAATTCAAATGAATTAAACTTCCAGTTTTTGCTACGACTTACATTATCATGGTTAGTTCTCTTATGTTTGAAATTTTGAGGAAAGAATAAATTGCATGCTATAAATGTTCGTACTTCTGTTTGATTATTAATGTTCGTCTTTTATCTACTTTCTGAAAGTATCGTCTCTATAGAGGCCAAGGAGTTATAATACAATGTAAATTTCTAAATTAATCTTAGAAAATAATAAATTTTTTCATAAGGTTCTTTTGTTGTTTGCTTGTAAACTGTACAGTTAAATTTGAAAGTCAATATACTTTAACAATATTAAAACAAATAATTAATATACCTTAAGACAGGCTTTGGTTTTAATATATGTTATGTCCGCTTTGATAAAACAAATTTTTTCATTTAATCCTGCTTTGTTTCACTACTAGACAATACAGCTTTGTTTCACTACTAGATGATACAACTTTAAAATGTGGCGTCAAATAGGACTGGTGGAATCTGCATCTTCTCCATTTCTTGACCTATATTGACCTATATTGACCTATATTGACCTATATTGACCTATATTCTACTATGTCCCCGCCCCCTCCTTCCCTTCCCCAACACTATAATATTTTTATTGTCAATGGACTTAGCAGCTAATGAAACCAATCCAAATGTTGTGAAACCTTTATCTGTTCTGAAACGTACTTAGCACAATACTGATTCGTTTTATTCTATTAAGACCTGCGCGTTATCTTACTAATCTTTTTAAAAAAAAAAAAAAATCGAATGTTTCTCTGTCTTTCTTTGAATGAAAACTAGATAAAGAAAGACAGATTTTTTACATTTTTATTTTCAAGCAAAAAAAAAAAAGAAATTCTTTTAAATTCTGGACATTTTCAGGATGTGAGGTGAACAATGAGAATTGGAAATAAATGAGAACAATCGAGGCTCTTAAATTATGAAATGATTTTATTTGAGATTGTAAATAAATAAAATAAATCAACGAGTAAAAAAAATAATAATAATAAATACTATCACACCTTTATCACAATGAGTATTTGAAAAAAAATTTAAAAAAAATTTCATCAGTAACAAACTGGAAGTAGAATTGTAGAAATTGAAAAAAAAAAAATTGTTTTTTTAAAAATTAAAGTCATTCAGACTACACTTATCCTATTAGTCCCCCCCCCTTCCGTCCCTCCACCGACTCGGAGTACGATAACTAATACAGTAAGAGTCATATACCCCTAGGCTGGACTGAGGATGGGTCCTGCTGTTACTGCAGAAGTTACACCCATTTCTGAACAGCAATAGACCAAGATGTAATCTGAATGTCAGATGAGGACAAATAAAGTTTTCGTCTTTGCGTGGTCTGCACTGTCACGTCCATCCTACTCGGTCTCAATCTGCTGGCCATGATATTTTTTTTTCTGGTCTGGAAAATTCTTCACATTTTTACAATAACATTTGCTTCTAAATTTAACGGGAGCCTAAAAAATAAACACATATAAATTGTCCAGCTGATACAAATAATGATTGACATGAACAGGTCAACTTAAGGTGGCCAATGGTCATTTCTATTTTATTTAATGAGACATTTAAAAATGACTTTATCTTAATCTTACATTTTCATTGAAAGAAAATAAAATTCATAAGATCACAATCATAAGAAAAATTGTTTAAAGAATACAGTATTTTAATGCTATAAATATATTATATTTATTTCTACTGATTAGTAAAAATATTTCACAAAAAACATAAACTGTAAAAAATTATTAACTGGCAATAGGCCTTATGAAAGTTCAACTATTAACTGGCAATAGGCCTTATGAAAGTTAAAAGTATTAACTGGCAATAGGCCTCATGAAAGTTCAATTATTAACTGGCAATAGGCCTCATGAAAGTACAATTATTAACTGGCAATAACTTTCATACGTTGTGATGCATACAGCAAGTAAAGAAAAAAAATTTAATCACTCACAAAAAAAAATTCAATACTTTCATAAATGAGTCACCTTTAAAAAACTACATTAAAAATTATTGACTACAAATTTTAATTCATTGAAAGTAATATTTAAAAACTTTGACTTTCATACGCAACAAATTTGTCATTTTTTTTTCGTTATTTTTTTTTAACATAATGTAGACCAAATAAATGACCAAAAACAATGATCGAGTTTCAACTTCACGGGTTTGACAGCAAATAATAAATCGGTCAATTCAGTCATTATACAATGATATGCTGGATGAGAAACAATGCATAGAATTATGTTAATGTAAGATGGTCGACTAGGAGACTGCTATTCAAACAACGAAGTAAAGTACATTTAAATCATTCTATTTGTAATACAATGTTTATGATGGCATGCTGTACATGAGAAAACGGGAAAAGCAAAAACTATGATTTAAAAAAAAAAACAACTAATTCATGCGATTTGAAAACACGTTTATGACGTGTGCATGACGTAATGAAATGAGTCAACAACTACGTCTACACGCGGGAAACTAAACGAATGACGTTATCAAGTGAACATTTTTTTATGACTGAGTTACAGATGAAATCACCACCACTCGCTTTTCCGGAACATTCTTTAATGTATATCGGCTACACTACTATGTGCAAATATTTCTTTAATAACATCAGGCAAAAACTAACTGCAAACTAGTGTTAGGGTCACCGTTTAAAGGGGTAGGCGAGAGGTCATAGTTCATCAGGGTGGTCCTAGAATTTCCGGTTGCAATCTTTCCAGATGCGGATTAAGGTCGGTTGGGGGCCCATGGCAAATGTCGGGGCCCTTAAAAAAGAAAGATTACACATAGTGAAAATAAAGCTACAAGTGTTAAATTAGGGCTTTGCCGTGGCCCCCTAAATAGTAGGGTCCTTGGGTGCGCGCCAGTTTGCCCTCCATTAGATTCACCTCTGGGGCCCTGCTAGTGTACTTGGGGTTCTAAAAAAAAGCTAACAGACATTTAAAAAAAAATTTCATGGCCACAAAGCGTGTGGTCCATCTACTGGTCAGTCTGCATGGTTGTGGCCCATGAGACAAAACAGCAATGCATGGGTGACGTCGAACGGCGCATTATATCTTTGAATTGATATACCACGCTTTGAATCGCGGGCCAGATAAACAAATCTAACTGGGTCATACATGGCCAAGGGGCTGAAGTTTGTCTCCCTAAGTGTATGTGTGCAATGGGCCCCAAAATGTTAAAGGACGTCTCTGCCCAGGGTCTCCGAAAGACTTAAGAATGGCTCTACTCAGCGTGAAGTATAGACCGAAACGAACCCAAGCTTAACATCGAGTCGATTAGTCGTTGTTTCATGTTTCTCTGATAATTGTGATAGTAACGTTTAAAACACCCAACTGAACTGTTTCAACGAAATTCGTTGAACTGATAGTCACTGATTTATCTTCATCCTTTTTTTCTAATGAAAAAAAAAATGTAAACAGTGAACCAAAAGAATACATTATTTTACATCATATGTGAAATTATTTAACTATTATTTTTTAAAGGGTAAGGGGAAAAAAATGAACTGCATATCACACAAATGATCTAACTACGTTGCTACGGCTTGCATTCATTGGGTTATCTGTGCGGATTTGAACCATTGGATACATTCATTCTTTCACCGAAATTAATTAATAATTAATTAATGGGATTAGTTCTTCTTCATAGAATTTATTTTTTCTTTAGTTTGACTTTATCAAACAGATGTTTCATTGATTGCTAAACCAGTGGTTGCCCCACTTTTCAAAATATTTTAAAAACAAATTTAAGAGATAAATGGGTGCCCTTTTTTCTGTATGCAGGCCCCCCCTCCCCCTTAACAAGACACGGCCGTAGTTACATTTGGATGCGGCCCTTTTGTAAAAAAAAAAAAGGTGCTTTTGGCGGCCTTTGACTAAAAAAAAAACGCTGAGAAAGCCGCCGCTGCTAATATTGGGCCCCCTATTAATCTTTAAAAAATGTGGCCCATGCAGACACAACCCCCCCCCCCCAACCTGTAGAATAGTTTTGGCCAGTTAACCAATTACCACTGCACGGATTGTCCTTCCTCGTGAATGGCCAAAGAAAAGACCCAAAATAATAATCTTATAGCTGTTGGCTGCTGGGAGTGGGGGTGTGGGGAGCTAAGCTGGCACTTAGTTTGCCTAAAATAAACAACGGTCCTGGACCCAAGGATATAAAGCTAACACCGTCCTTAGTCCTATCATGCTAAATGTTTTAAGAAAACATGAGTAATGTTTAATTTAATAACATCCTTGAATGGCCTTAGGGGGGAGGGGGCCTCTAAAGGGACTCGGGCCCCTTACTACACGTATCACAGCACGAGAACCACTGCTCTCTCTCTCTCTCTCTCTCTCTCTCTCTCGACCTACAAAGTAAAAACAATGAAACTAAACAAAAAGCAACCGATTGGTTTCTTTGGCTCATAATCACGTTATCAATAAAGACGCGCGGAAGTGTATGTGATACAAAAGGGAAGAGAGTATGAAGTATAAGGCTCGACTTGCACGTCTGGTAGATGACGTCATTGAAACTAAGGACGCTGCTCCGTTTCGTCTGTTATTGTCTGAAAAAAAAAAAGTCAGTTAATGCCCCGGGCATAGAATAACAGAGTGTGCCCCCCCCCCTCCAAATGAGAGAATAAGAAAAAATACATTAAAAAAACTTTCGGAGCCCACGGATGTATTGGAGGGGGGGAAGGTTATAATGAAAAGTACCTTTCGGAGCTCTCTAATATAAGAAATGTTGTAAGCAAATTATATTTAATGGGCCCCCATTATAATGTCGGGGGCCCTGGGCAGTCGCCTAGTGGGCCCATCCGGGCGCGCGCCCAGGGCCCCCAATCTTTGTCGGGGTCCCACACAGTCGAAATTTAAACCCTTTGACGTGTCTCTCTTTTTCTTCTGCACCCCGCGGGGCCTTAGCAGACATAAATCCGCTCCTGAATACAACCGAATAATCTCTAACAACGGTTAGAGGCAAGTTGCAGAGGTGAATGACATGACGAGGGGATTCAAACCCGAACCAATGAATACACATTCTGTCCCTCTAGCGCACTGCCGCAGTCACTTATTCACTTCATTTAACTTCGCGCACGCACACATACACGTACAACCAATTTTTTTTTTTCTTCTTACCTTCTGATATTTTTTCATCATTCTGGCAGGTGTGGCCGTCGCATGATGACGTCATCTTGGGCTCCTCCCTGACCTCACCAAGTTGTGGCGCTGTGGACAGTTCAGAAAATATACTCTCTACTCCAAACATTTACATCGCACAACTCGTGTGTGGACAGTTCAGAAAATATACTCTCTACTCCAAACATTTACATCGCACAACTCGTGTGTGGACAGTTCAGAAAATATACTCTCTACTCCAAACATTTACATCGCACAACTCGTGTATGTTGACAGCTATATATTTAATTATTAAAGTTCCATTAGTACTTTGTACAGTCATTAGAGTATGTTAGAGAACATTAGAGTACATTCGATCTGATTAAAACTGAATTATTGGAGATTAATTTTTCCCCCCATTTTCACAAGTAAGTCAATGAACCGTTACTAAGAGAATGTGTTTTTTTTAATCTTCCGAGGAATCCCGTAGACCAGTGGTCCCCAACCTTTTTATTGCCGCGGACCGGTCGACGTTTGATACTTTCACCGCGGCCCGGGGAAATGGGGGGAGGGGGGTGGTCGCTCAGCTCCCTGTCAACATATCGTCCACAGTCAGTAAAAAGGAAATAATTTAACGTTTCTTGGGCGGCCCAGTACTATTTGATCCACGGACCGGGGGCCCGCTGCCCTGGGTGATGCAAGCATCTTATTCAAATATTCGCATTTTTAAAATAAATACCGTATACATTTATACTGGTTAATTGTTGAATTTCAAAGAGACGTAAATGCCTTAGAGTGTGTTTAAATAAATGCAGCAATACTTGTGGCTTTGGTTTTCAACATTATATTGCCATGTTTTAATAGTGCTTGGTCAGTAACTGAAAAGATTTTTTTTTAAAACAGTGATATTTTAACTCAGAGAGATATCTTATCGCGCTGATTGCAGCCCCATTCAGCCCCGTAGTGTGAAAATTCTACAGCAGGGGCCAGGCATTCTACAGCAGGGGCCAGGCATTCTACAACAGGGGCCAGGCATTCTACAGCAGGGGCCAGGCATTCTACAGCAGGGGGCCAGACATTCTACAGCAGGGGCCGGGCATTCTACAGCAGGGGCCAGGCATTCTACAGCAGGGGGCCAGGCATTCTACAGCAGGGGCCAGGCATTCTACAGCAGGGGCCAGGCATTCTACAGCAGGGGCCAGGCATTCTACAGCAGGGGCCAGGCATTCTACAGCAGGGGCCAGGCATTCTACAGCAGGTGCCAGGCATTATACAGCAGGGGGCCAGGCATTCTACAGCAGGGGCCAGGCCAATAACAGGGGGGTAGGTAATACATTTTACTAAGTAGAGCAAATAAGCAGAGGGGGCCAGACAAAACGCAGGGGGGGGCCCGGCCCCCCTGTCCCCCCCCGCACGCTACAGGCCTGGCCCCATTACGGGGTCTTTCACTTATTACGTGGCGTGCGGGGTGCTGAGGTGTGGCGCATAGTGACAGGGAATGGTAAAAAAATCAGGGAGGAGGGGAGGAGCAAAATCAAAAACGTTTTGTTGTGTATGTGGGTACTATAACCTACACATGATCTGTATGTATCTATACGCCGGCCCTGCCAAAAACTGCGAATCTGTTGCAGGGCTATTACCTGTCTCTTCGTGTCGATAGACCAGCTCGTCGAACATGCCTGTCTTCTCGATGAAGTTTCTGTAGCCACACCGGAAGTGTGTACCACGTGACTGCGCGCTGATAATGACGTCAACCGTTCTTGTGCTTATCACATGACAGCCATCCGTTTCCTGGATGATGTCCCTTTGATTATCTAACATCTTTGAATTAGAACAAGCAGGGGAAAAAATAAAAATAAAATAAAATACAAGTTCTATTTATAAATGCCACGTGAAATAATGACACATAACCATGTCATATTAGGCCTGACATTTATAAAAAACAAACAATGAATGACATAATACTTATATTGACCCAGTTTTTGTACGAATATCAAAGCATACTGACAAGTACAATAGAGTAATACAAATATAAAAATCCTCTGTTTAGTTGTAATGTGCTTTTTCTAATAGACTCATGGATATCATTGACAATAATAATTATACGAGCAATAATAGGTTAACTCCTTTGCCCGTGGGGGGTACATTGTATTTTAGTACCTCACTTTTTATTGTTACGCGCATACCTACCGAGAAATAGTCCGCTCCCGGCTCCCTGTAGTACCAGAGTAACATTCGGGGAGGTAATCCAACATTGGCTCTGCATTCTAGAGTTATCAGCCCATGCTCCATCTTCGGGATGAACTCGTTCCTGATCTCCGGTTGCCCTGGTTCCGCTGAGGACGCCAAGGGCAAATAACCTTTATTCAACACATTCATTTTTGATCATCTCCCCTCGCAACAATTTATACGAGAGAGAGGGGGAAGTGAATCGTATCATGATATTAGCATACAGTAGGTCACGGGTATATTAATTCCCTTTAGTAGTATATAGATCCCCCCGGGTTGGAGTGGGTTGGGGGGGGGGTGCGGTAGGTTGTTAATAGGCGATTCAAGACTAGTACGGTTCTCCTGCCACACGTACTCTCTACATCAGTAATTCTCAAACGTTTGCGCTTCACGACTTACTATGACAAATCGAGAATAGAAAGAAAAGGAATATAAGCGGAATTCATGTTATGCAATAAAGAGTTCATTCCCTTGTTAACTTCGCCGATGTGCACATCATATAGAGAAATACATAAATACACAGGGCCGGCCATACAAACTGCGGAGCCCAATTTAATGGAAATGCTTGCGAGGCCCCTCTATATGTTAAAACTTTGTGAACCACTGCTCTGCACTTTCTCCCCTCTCTCCCACACACACACATACATACACACAAACACACACACACAAACAAATGCGCACGTCACATGCGGACTAAGTTGTTCCGGTCACGGAAGAAGAAGAAAATTATGGGCCCATTTGCGGAAAAAAGCCCACATTTAAAAGGATATGAAGTATAACTGAGTGAAAGCCTCAGACATACCGGGGCCCGAGGCCCGAGCCATGTGCGCCCACCGTTAGGTCCGACTCTGATAAACTTACACGCTGTCACTTTGTGTCTGTTCTCACACTGACAAATAATCTCTGTCCCAATCTTCTCTATATCTACCTCCTCCCTGTTTGTTTAATTGTTACTGGATTAGAGAGTAAAAAGATATATATACAATCGATTCCGCTTAATTGGGACACATCGGGACCGAGGCTTTTTGTCCCGATTAAGCGGCTGTCCCAATTAAACATGCACATTTACTATTGGCTTCTTGGTTTGGTTTCTTTGAGATTTGTCCCAAATAAGCGGCTGTCCCAACTAAGCGGTGTCCCAATTAAGCGGAATCCACTGTATATATATATATATATATATATATATATATATATATATATATATATATATAGTCTATTTGTAGGTCTTAAGTTAATGAAATCTTGTTTTTGTTACAACTGAAATGCTATTACATCACCCTGAGATGCCATTACATTAAGGTGTCATTACATTGAGATGCCATTACATTGAGATGTCATTACATTAAGGTGTCATTACATTGAGACGTCACTCCAATGCCATTTCATTAAGGTGTCATTACATTGAGATGCCATTATATTGAGATGTCATTACATTAAGGTGTCATTACATTGAGATGTCATTACAATGAGATGCCATTTCATTAAGGTGCCATTACATTGAGATGCCATTACATCTTATGAGAACTCGACGCATCTGCTAGTGGTTCGGCCCTTCGATCAAATTTAATTACCCAACATGTCCCGCGGTTCAAAATGTTTGCCCACCCCTGACCTAGATAAAACTGAAATGATAAAGTGGGCGTCACCGAGCTACCCAGTCTACGCCCACCACTATAGTGCAGAGATAATTTGATGGGGGGGGGGGTTGGGGGTTGTGTGTGCTTTGAACCCGCTTTCACTATGCCTTTAGGTATCAGAATTATCACCTGCCACATAGTCATAGTATTATCATTATCAAATTTGTTATAGTTTTTTTTTATTTATCTATTGACTAACTCTGAGATAACTCACCAACGATATTTAACTCTGCCGCTGAAGTGATTTCCCCTTGAGGCGTAATGGCGATACATCTGGAAATAAAGAAAAACAGATCAGAACAACTAGAAATTCTAGCTGACTTGAAAAATAGGTCAAATATGAAGATTACAAAATCAATATGTCTTATCAGAGTAATTCTATAGAATATATTATTAGAGGACATGTCATTCAACTCCCAGAAAATTTTAAAAGAGTATTAAAAGTAAGACTGTCTTAACATCCTACATGGGTAATGGAACCCCATACAAACTGTTCATTAATATTTCAATTTTTTTAGTGATTGTCGAAAGGGGCAGGGCAGCATCAAGGAATATGGACCCCCCTCCCTGACAACCAATAGAGCTTTGAGGGGTACAGCTGGTTTAGCGGCCTCACAAGGCGCTGAACTAGAAAGGGGCGCCGAAAGAGAGTGCTGTTCAATGTTTTTGCACTTTTTAGGTTGGGAAGAGGGCGCCAAAAAAAAATGAAACTAACGCAGGGCGCCACAATAGCTATCTACGGCTCTGCTATTACAACGGGAACCTTCTGACCCACTTTCCCCCCTAATTTTGCCTGTCAGGCCTAAAAGCTTTCAGCCCCCCCCCCCCCCACTCCCATTTCGATCCCCTGAAAGGTTTCGGGTAACCTCCCTTTGCTGTGACCCAGGTATGGGTCTGGCAAGTATTCACAGCAGATCGCTTATGTATATGTGTAATCTGCGGTGCACTATGATCAAAAGCCGTTCGTAAGGAAAGGCAAAAACAAGGCAAGTGCCTAGGGGACTTGGCCCCGCCCCCTACCCGCACAGGACTTTTGGTTTGCCAGTTGGATATCTGCGCACATGTCAGGAGTCTCGGGCTAAAATGACTTAACAGGTGGGGGCTGTCAGAGGAGGCCACGCAGTCTCCAATGTTATAAGGGGGGCCCAGTATTTGCTAGGGGTATTGCGTCCCTTATTTAACCTTTGCCAAAGCCCCCCCCACATGACCTTTCCTGAGTCCCTCTAAAGTGCTTCTAGGGCCTCAAAACACTTAAAAATGGCCATGACTATAAGTGTTTCTGATTGAGCATGTCGAAAGCCAGCTTTAAGAACAAGTTGAGTTATCTATACAGTAATTGATTTCATTCAAAGAAGATTCTATGAAAGGAAACAAAAAATGAAGGTAATAAAATAATTTTTACGATCAACAAAGATTCACCTGAATTCTCCTTCGTCTGCGCATGTCACATTTGTGATCAATAAGTTGAACTCCACGTGATTGGGTTGGACAGTTATGATTGGTTGGATTCTCGACTGCAAACTTGAAGGCACCTCTTTACTCCATTCAGGAATCTACAACAAATAAAACAACAACATGTTTTAGTCAGGATAGTCTTATCATACAGTCTACGAACATACATGAAGCACACGAACCTACAGAAGCCTCTGAACCTACGGGAGCCTCTGAACCTACGGGAGCCTCTGAACCTACGGGAGCCTCTGAACTTACGGGAGCCTCTGAACCTACGGGAGCCTCTGAACCTACGGGAGCCTGCCAACCTATAGAAACCTACGAACCTAAAGAGCCCACGAACTCACGGGAGCTTACGAGATTCTAATAATGAAAATTTAAAAGAGCCGTTCTTCAGTAGTAGACCAGGCCCCAGGCATATTTTCACAGCTATATGGGGCCCTGGCATATTTTCACAGCTATATGGGGCCCATGCAGATTTTCACAGCTTTATGGGGCCCATGCAGATTTTCACAGCTATATGGGGCCCATGCAGATTTTCACAGCTATATGGGGCCCATGCAGATTTTCACAGCTATATGGGGCCCATGCAGATTTTCACAGCTATATGGGGCCCATGCAGATTTTCACAGCTATATGGGGCCCATGCAGATTTTCACAGCTATATGGGGCCCAGGCAGATTTTCACAGCTATATGGGGCCCATGCAGATTTTCACAGCTATATGGGGCCCATGCAGATTTTCACAGCTATATGGGGCCCAGTCAGATTTTCACAGCTATACGGGGCTCAGGAAGATTTCCACAGCTATAGGGGCTCAGACATTTTCACAGCTATATGGGGCCTAGGGAAAGAACTTATTTTGGGCTCTAATAGCACCAGATTTGATAGGAATACATAAAAGGGCCATTTGTCAGTGGGGCCATAGTTAGCCTATCCAAAAGAACGGCTCTGCTGTCAAAGACAAAACTGAGGAAATTTTTATTGATTTCTATTTGATATAGTGCAACATATTGTTCAATATTCGTATTCACTAGTTTGTATTATTTACTAAAGTAAAACATTTTAAAATAATGTAAATATATTAATAAGGTAGATATAAAATTGAAATGGTCAACTGAAATATGTTTAGTTCAAATGACCAGGGCTTTCGACCATTCTTATATAGGCCCTCTTACAGAATTACACTTGTTAAGTAATAATACTAATTACATGACCTACATAATATGAATAATAAATTGACTAGGAATAAAACTAAAATATTATATTTTAATTTATAGTAACTAGTCAATCTGTGAGCATGGCTTTAAGTTACCAACTGGCCAACAGTGTCGATTGACAGATAGTAATTGATGACGAATTGTATACACACCGAAATCACGTGACCAGGAGGGGTTATTGTTTATCAGAAGAGGAAAATGTTATGCCGAAGCCAATGGGAGATAACTCACGGTGTTGATTTAAACTAATAATTTACCTCCCTTACACAAGGGCAGATATTGGTCATGCGTTGAATGGGAAAAAATGTACTGCTAATGATGATATGTATTGATTACATGCCATGTACTTAGGTCAAAGTTCATCTCAGGTAACGTCCATAGAGTGAAACTGCCGTTATAGTAAAAAGAATTCGTTTTGGTCCAATCAGCAGCGTATCTAAAGGTGGGCGCAATGGACGAGTGACATTGGAATCGAGTTTATGAATTCTAAGGGGCCCCAATCATACGCTTTATGTTTGCTTTGCTTTATTAATGGGCCCATTATTTTCTGCGTCCGGGGTTCACATCGATAGTAATCCGCATTTCAATACAGCGATAATTTCTGCCTCCAGCATTATATATAGTATTGCATGTCCACTGAATGCAGAACCATTCTAATGGATCACGGAACTTCCCAAGGGCCCTCACGTGATAAGGGACCCCAGTGACCAGGGGCCCGCACGCAAAAGGGCCCAAAGAGAAAGGGGAACCGTGTATGTATTCATTTCTATTTACATTTGGTGCATTGAGGGCCCCCAAAGGGTATTTTTCGTCATATGTATATCTACAAATCACTGTCTAGGGCTTCAAAAGACCTAAGAACTGCTCTGACAGTATGGCCTGCTCTGACAGTATGACCTGCTCTGACAGTATGACCTGTTCTGACATTATGACCTGCTCTGACAGTATGACCTGTTCTGACAGTATGACCTGCTCTGACAGTATGACCTGCTCTGACAGTATGACCTGTTCACCTTTTGTCGGACCGGCAGGTTGACCAGGGGCGTACGGCTGCCGTCGTCATTGATCTTCTGCCAGGTGATGACGTACCAGCCCCGGCTGTGGGAGCCCGTCTTCAGCTGGCACCTGAGTGTGGCACTGTGGTCAACATAGCCTGACACGTCGTGGGCTGTTAGTGGCGCTGGGGGAGAACAATGGTATACATAAATACATACATACATACATACATACATACATACATACATACATACATGCATACATACATACATACATACATAAGTAACATAACTACATACATACATAAATACATACATACATACATACATACACACTTAAATACATACATACATAACTACATACATACGTAAGTAACATAACTACATATATACATAAATACATACATACATACATACATACATACATAACTACATACATACATACATACATACATATATAAATACATACATACATACATACATACATACATACATACATACATACATACATACATGCATACACACATACATACATACACACACATACATACATACATACATACATACATACATACATACATACACACATACATACATACACAAATATATAAATACATACATAAATACTACATACATACATAAATACTACATACATACATACATACATACACACATATATAAATATATTACTGAATGTATGCATATAAGAAAGACATTACGTACATAAATATGTTTAAAAAATACATATATACAAACATATATATTCATAAATACATACATAACTAAATGCAGACATGAATTAATAGATATATACATACATATACACACATACATTCACACAAAGCTACTTACAATTACACACATTAACGAATAAATAACTATTAACTACACACAATGCCATAACACATACAAATATACACATACATATACAAATGAATACATAAATACATTCATAATTAGATACATACATAACTTATAATTAGAACATACATAAATACATAAACGTACATAATACATAATACACGCTAAGATAAAATTGAATCAATAAATGAATACATGGATAAATTAATTTCTTAAAGATGAAATAAATTGATGCATAAAGGCTTACATACATAAATACGTAGATAGAGAAATCAATACTTACATACTCAAATAATTTAAATACACCAACAATATTAATTTTGATGATATGGATAATAAATAAACCAGTAAGCTTATAAAATATTCCAGACTTACAGTTTAAACTATACAAACTATAGCTTTATAGGGGGGCCCCGAAAATTTTGTCCGAGTGAGCAATAGTCAGAAATACTTAAATATTTTTCACTGACGTATAATAACCTGGACTTGTAAAGGGCCCCCATATCTCAAACAGCTTAGGGCCTTATCAAGTCTAAATCCAGCCCTGCGGTTTTACAGCATTTTTTTTTGTCCACAAGTTTACATTGTTCAGGGCTCTTAAAAACGTAGAAACGGCTCTGCTTGTGTATGTCACTAATGTCAAAGGTTAGCGAATCGAGGCCAATTAACCCTAATTGGGTAAACATAACATTCTGGTGTATTGTGAGAATATAACTGGCATAAATTATGTCACGTGGACAGCGAGTAGACGGGGCCACTAGAAAGTAAACTGAAATATTTTTTTGGGGTCATAGGTTAAAAGTTCATCTGACTCGATTATACATCGCAGAATGAAGTTTAAAATGTGTTGTACTTGTGTAGGTTAGTGGAATATGGCTACTGGTTTATGCTAATGGATTCACGGCTAGTGGTACATGGCTTTTGGCATATAGTTATTAATATATAGCTATCGGTATATGGTTATTATAATATACGTTTATTGATATATGGTTATCAGTACATGACTGTTTGTAATGGTTTTTGGTATATTTTTATTTCGTACATATTAATGGTGCGTGTTATTTTAGTGTAGGAGTGAGAGCGTGGAGGAAGAAGACCATGGATCGGGAAAATTGGAGAAGAGTAGTAAGGCAGGCCAAGGCCCTAAATGGGCTGTAGAGAGTAGTATGGCAGGCCAGGGCCCTAAATGGGCTGTAGAGCCAAAGGAAGAAGAATTTATTTTAGTATATTCAGAGACGGCCTTAGAAAGTAGTACAGCAAGATAGTAGTACCGTAAGATGGCACTACAGCACAATGGTAGTACACTAAGATGGTAGTACACTAAGATGGTAGTACACTAAGATGGTAGTACATCACAATGTTAATACCGCAAGATGGTAGTACACTAAGATGGTAATACACTAAGATGGTAGTACACTAAGATGGTAGTGCATCACAATGTTAATACCGCAAGATGGTAGTACACTAAGATGGTAATACACTAAGATGGTAGTACACTAAGATGGTAGTGCATCACAATGTTAATACCGCAAGATGGTAGTACACTAAGATGGTAGTACACTAAGATGTTATTACATCACAATGTTAATACCGCAAGATGGTAGTACACTAAGATGGTAGTACACTAAGATGGTAGTACATCACAATGTTAATACCGCAAGATGGTAGTACACTAAGATGGTAGCACACAAAGATGGTAGTACTTCGACAAGAGCCAATGTAATTTAAATTATTATTTTCAATGTCAAATTTTATTGCCATTTCCCCCGAATGTTCAGTCCAGTCAGTAATTGATTGCCACAATTTAATATTAGTCTGCCCGTAAATCATAAATGTAGCACCCCCCCCCCTTTTTACCAACAGCACCTACCAACTTTTTCTTCTGTCCATTTTCTGTAAATGACACAGGGCGCTGGTCCTAACCACACGGCCCAATACCCCCCCCCCCAAATTCCTCCTCCTAACCAAAGAATGACCCCCCACCCCCCCCCCAACCGTCTTCTTCTTATCAGATCGATAACCAATCAGAACACTCAATACACAGAACGCTTTACTCCCGCCACCTAATCCCGTCCCCCGAGTTCTGAATTAATGTCATTTTATGCTCCGTTGGCCTTATGAAATTTTCGTAATTAAGGGGGTGGGTGGGGGGGGGGGACAAGGGACATAATGTAACAGACAAATCGGATTTGTTTCCCCTGGCTGTCGCCTTCTTCAGGTGACGCCCCTTGATTAGACCAGCAACGACGACGACGACCAGTTAACCAGATTTCAACGCTATTATATTTAACTCGGATAAAAAAGTGCGCCTACTTTTTTTTTTAGAAAAGGGGAAATCATTCTTAGTTTATGGATCGGTGATGCATTTCGCTAAGCTGCGGGAGTAATCGCCCGTGAAGAGCTGACGTCACGAAGCATTTAGCATGGCCGCACTTTCTCCGCGCCATGTTTTATTGCTTCTTAAACAAATACCATTTACACAAGGGGGGAATCTAGTGTCAATATTTTGTTTACAAAGGACCCACCCCCTCCCCCTCCTTTTACACCCCACTGCTAGGTGAGTGACACAGTAGTAGAGAGCACAGCTTGGGACCTTGACCCACTGCTGCCCAGGCAGTAATTAGTACACCTACACAACTGTTTAGCCAACCATTAACATCCTGTGAGTTAAATTTTACGTTCACTTTTATAAGAGCCTTACAAAATTGTATTCTTCCATTGAACTCCTACGGTGGGACGGATGGCCGAGTAGTGTAGCTGCTAAACTTTCGTTGTGAGAGTCCGAGGTTTGACTCTCAGTGAGAATAAAGGTCCGAAAGTTGGTTTCAATCTCACAAGTCCACCCAGCTTTAAATGGGTACCTGACTTAAGTTTGTGGGCGCTGTGCTAATCACACAATCCCTTCATATGCCGAGGTTATAGAAACAGATGAATTCTACACTTTATCTGCCCCGAAGGGATTTGGGGCTAAGGGAACTTTATTTTTATTTCCTATAATATCTTTCACAGAATCTTGGAACCAGAGCATCACTCCTGATCAAAGTTTAACGGTTCTTTCGTCATCACATCCATGCAGGAAGCGCGAAGTAGAATTTCTCAATATGATGCAAATCTTTCGAAATATTTTGTCTGTTCTGTTTCAAATAACTTGAGATTCTGTTGCTGAAAACCCGACCCCCCCCCAGCACTTTAAAAAAAATGTTTTCATTTGCTGCGACATTGTGGGGGAGATGGGCCCCCCAGGGCTTGTTGTCATAGTTTGTCTGGGACCCCTGAACTGATACCTGCGGCCTTGCGTCTTACGTTTCTTACGGCCACTTTCAAACTTTACACCCAGTTTAAGAAACTTCACGCGGATTGAACGCCAAATATATTAAAAGCAAAACATAAAAAAGGGGTGAAAACCAACTTCCTCAGTCGAGCCAACAATCTAGCCTCACCTGCTGTCTGAGTATCGCGTGATGTCTGACCACTGGCTACCTCAAGTCTCGCTCTCTCACGTTTGATCTCGTTAAGTTTGTCAGAATAATAAAAAATAAAAGAAAAAATTGATTCCCGTAGCTAAGAGTTTTATATCTGCCAGGTCTGCTGGCATCACGCAACTGGGAGGGTGGGGGGAGGGGGAGGGTAGGACGAAGGTGAAGGTCTCGTCTTCGATTGCGGCTTACATTGTCCACCTTTCCTGTCGTGAACACAGAATGTATTAATGCAAGTGGAGGTAAAGTGGAAGTGATTACTTTCATAATAGTAGTCTTGCGAATGTACTTGTATCATATTGATCTCCCCCATGTTTTAAAATCAGACCTTCCCTAATTTATTTTTTTATTTTGGTAGGAAAAAATGCAATTAAATTTTGCTTATAATAATAAAAAAAAATGGATGAAAAAGGTCAGATGTCGTCATTATAACGCTTACTAAGCCAGGGTTCTTAAACAGGTAGGTAGCCGAACTTGTTCAAAATAATTACTCAACCTAAATGCTTAATATAGTAAATTAAAACTAGTAAAGTTCACTTAGCATTTTGGGGTCATAGGGGAAGATGAAATATTTCTAATAAGAGGAAGTGTGGTTAGCACATAGCCCAAATATTTCTAAAATGTATTTATGTTTATATTAGAAGCATTTTAAGTAATACTAGCCAAACCAAAGTTGTGGGTTAGGCCAGTTTGACCAGTTTAATTCAAGCGTGGCTAGACATCTCGCTTCATCCATACTCTCTAACCAGCGTGGCTAGACATCTCGCTTCATCCATACTCTCTAACCAGCGTGGCTGGACATCTGGCTTCATCCATACCCTCTAACCAGCGTGGTTAGACATCTCGCTTCATCCATACTCTCTAACCAGCGTGGCTGGACATCTCGCTTCATCCATACTCTCTAACCAGCGTGGCTGGACATCTCGCTTCATCCATACTCTCTAACCAGCGTGGCTGGACATCTCGCTTCATCCATACTCTCTAACCAGCGTGGCTAGACATTTCGCTTCATCCATACTCTCTAACCAGCGTGGCTGGGCATCTCGCTTCATCCATACTCTCTAACCAGCGTGGTTAGACATCTCGCTTCATCCATACTCTCTAACCAGCATGGCTGGACATCTCGCTTCATCCATACTCTCTAACCAGCGTGGCTAGACATCTCGCTTCATCCATACTCTCTAACCAGCGTGGCTGGACATCTCGCTTCATCCATACTCTCTAACCAGCGTGGCTAGACATCTCGCTTCATCCATACTCTCTAACCAGCGTGGCTAGACATCTCGCTTCATGCCTACTGTCCAAGAAGTCACACAAACCTTTTCAAATAAACCGACTCGTTAAATCGTGTTTATCGATAAATCATATATCGTGAACAATATTATCAATCTTGGGCATCAATTTATCTTGAGGAAAAGATAAACATTTGGAACAATTTGATTAATCAAGTTCATAACCTTTTTCTCAATCATGCTATTGGTTCACCCCCCCCCCCCCCTTATTTTGCTCTGAAGTGAGATATCGATGCACCAATTATATATATTTCTCGCGCAGTCAACAAATCTGCCCATTTGGCATGCGTGTACAAGGCGAACGTGATTAGAGGTTGGAATACTTTCCTTGACATCTGCTTGTGTCAATACCCCCAACATCACGTAGATCTGACCTGGCCAGATTTTTTCGGCTTGATAGCTTTCTTTTTTTTATAACCGTCTGTCCATAAAATAAATAATCTGAAAACACTTCGATTATTGAACAGATGTTAGCCAGATTTTTTTTGTACATACGTGTTTAGCTTCCATTGTTTATCACCAATACTTAGAATGTAGCCAGGTTTAGCAGGTCTGTTGAGAAAGACACACCATCACAACCGTAAACAAAGGGTTTAATCATCAAGATGTATTGTTGTTTACATAATTTGTTTTTTTTTCGTGTTGCGCAGGTCTCACACAAGACCTTCACCTTCAAAACAAATCCAGACGCTGAAAATTGGCTACATCCGGTTGACTTTGAGTGTTCGATTTTCGGAACTAGAATTTATACTAATCTGGATCTGTTTTTTTTTTGGAATTTGACTTTTCAGGTACAAATACCAAACGAGTCAATTAGATTTGTTGCTCTCAACCTTTTGGAAGTTTTAAAAACGCTAAAACATTGAAATGCCATTCAACCGAATCACATATTATCATCTTCTAAGAAGATGTTGATAACTTTTTTTGAAATCAAAAGTGCAAACATTCATGGGTTCTTTGTTGCCCGCCATTGTTCTTGGAAAACAATTTTTAACTACATATTCCTTTTTTTTTTCGCAAAATTCTTTCAGTCGCTTGAGGTAACATTGAGGTTTCAATGAACAACGGACTGAGACGTGATAAATTAGCGAACGAAACCGGAGCCGTAAAAAATTAACAGCTCTTTCGGCGCCCTACCAAGTTCGGCGCCCCTTCCTAGTTCGGCGCCGTTTTCTAGCTTTGCGCCCCTTTCTAGTTCGGCGCCCTTTTCTAGTTCGGCGTCCTTTTCTAGTTCGGCACCCCTTCCTATTTAGGCGCACCTTTCTAGTTCGGCGCCCTTTTCTAGTTTGACGCCCCATTCTAGTTTGGCGCCTCTTTCTTGATCGGCGCCCTGTACCCTTCCAATGCCACTGAATAAAATTAATAGAAGGAGTTAAAAATTCAGATGTCAATATGACAACATTGAATGAAAGATGAGCTTCAATATCCAACTCATGGTACTAACATACAAAGTAGTTGACTCTACAATACATCTGCCCACGATGAGTCCTTAGAGGCTTAAGGGAACTCAACACATATACGTGAATATATTTTTACATTTTATGTGTTATCAAAGTACGTGGTCTGCTAGTACAATTAATACACAGTTTTTCCAGTGTTGATTGTCAACAACAGGAATTTGGGGGAAGGGGGGCTATTATTTAATGTCAACGCCACCTTTGGTCATTTAACATCCCTGTGAAAAAAGTCAACGTGGTCAATTAGTGCTCAACATAAAACTTGGTCATTTAGTATATTATGTAATATCAAAACACAAATTAGTCATTTAGTATATTATGTAATATCAAAACACAAATGGGTCATTTAGTATATTATGTAATATCAAAACACAAATTGATCATTTAGTATAGTATGTAATATGAAAACACAAATTGGTCATTTAGTACAGTATGTAATATGAAAACACAAATTGGTCATTTAGTATATATGTAATATCAAAACACAAATTGGTCATTTAGTATAGTATGTAATATGAAAACACAAATTGGTCATTTAGTATATATGTAATATCAAAACACAAATTGGTCATTTAGTATAGTATGTAATATGAAAACACAAATTGGTCATTTAGTATATATGTAATATCAAAACACAAATTGGTCATTTAGTATAGTATGTAATATGAAAACACAAAATGGTCATTTAGTATAGTATGTAATATGAAAACACAAATTGGTCATTTAGTATAGTATGTAATATGAAAACACAAATTGGTCATTTAGTATAGTATGTAATATGAAAACACAAATTGGTCATTTAGTATAATATGTAATATCAAAACACAAATTAGTCATTTCTTATCCCAAGTCAACACGCCAATCGACTATTTTAATTCTGACATGCGTTCACGATAAAAAAAAATTCAATACTTTGCGTATTGACGGAATTACTCATATTAGATGTAAAAGCGGTCAAAATGATTAGGAGTGGGCCCCGGGGGGGGGGAGGTCACAGGGCACCTACATTTCACAGCCAACAACGTTCATTACAACTAGTTATAAATGAAATATTTCAATAAAAAACCAGGTCTACGTTTTTATTCTGTTTTCGCTCCAATCAACCAAAAACCAGAAAACAACAAACTTCAGCCATTACATCTCAACAGCAACCACTTCAGGGCTAAGAATTAAAACAAAATAAACTGTTTGTATAGCTGTAGGTGTTCATGTACATTGGTGTATCAGCGATTACTTTTTGTTTTTCTTCTTTCCCTTTAATATATTTGCGAACAAGATTTGGCCATTTTAGAGAGTTGTAATAAAAATCTGGCAAACTGCTGGATACCTGATGACGCAAATTAAAATAATGGACTCTTTTTTTCAGGTTTCATTTAGCTCACCAAGCCCGTGTTTATTGCTTTTTATATCCCTTCACGGTTGATCGAACAAAAGGATTGAACGAACGAACCGTGAGGGGGGAGGAGGGGTAGGGGAGGTTGGGGGGGGGCTAA
Organism: Bulinus truncatus; assembly: GCA_021962125.1. NCBI lineage: Eukaryota > Metazoa > Mollusca > Gastropoda > Planorbidae > Bulinus > Bulinus truncatus. Next base: position 811,855 of record JAGDYQ010000089.1, read on the forward strand.
AAGAGTACGTCGAGAGGAGCCACTGTAATTTTTTTTTTCTGATTCAAAGAGGAAATGTGTCGCATGTTGATACCCGTGTTAAGCTCCGTTGCAGCGAAATGAATTTATTACCTGTAGAATTCCTTCACCGTGGATTATTTAGGTGCAAAATTCCATGCAACAAAAGTGAGATATAAATCATCATATATACAGGGCCGGATTTATTGTTTTAGGGGCCCTAGGCCTACAAAAATTTGAGGGCTCCATTTTGAAAAATGCTAAGTTTTTTTATCTTTGTATACTACTCAGCATTTGGGGCCCCTTATTTCACAGGGCCCTAGGCCACGGCCTATCTTTAAATCCGGCCCGTATATATATATATATATATATATATATATATATATATATATATATATATAGTCTCGTCGAGAGGGGGGGCAGGGGCAAATGCCCAGGGGCCCGGACTGAGCTGGCCAATCCACTTTTGAAAATATTATTATCAGCACGGGGGCCCGTGACGGCCCTGCCCAGAGGCCTGAAATTTCTGTCGGTGGGCCTGTATATATATATGTATTTATATATAGTCTAATTTCCAGTCGTGTGTACTTGTACTTGTAAAAGTACTTGCACCTTTGGTTACTTGTACTCGTACTTGTACTTGTCAGTACTTGGAACATGTACTTCTAAAAAGTAATCAGCTTCAACAAGATGATATTTCACGGACTCAAAATGATTCAAACTAGTGTATTGTCCTGTAGAGTCCATATACTTGCTAGATTTGAGCCTACTCACTAAATTAGAAATGGCCCGAAAATGAATTACAAGATTTGAGGCTAGAGATATGAATCTAATTATAAGCTAAAAGAATGTAATAAAATAGAAAAAAAAACGAAAAGAATAAAATAGACAGTCTACTTAGCTAATAAATATCAGATACGTTAGTAAAAAAAAGAAATTATGAAATTACATTTGGCTTACTTTGGTCTTAATTTATAAACAAAATCCGCCTTTGGCCAGATTTTTTAATCAAATTAGTTTCACCGTTGAACCAAGTGACACTAGCTTGACCCAACAGTTGAACCTCCGCCCCCCTATCTCTCTTTAGTCAAGGGCAAATAACCGACATTTATTGACATGACTAAAGCCAGTTGTCGTCCCTTTGACAATCACTTTAATTACGACTTCGATAAAATAGTAATAATCGGAGTTTTGTGTGCCGCTCGTGACAATAATTCCTATAGATTCTGGCTGTAGCGGAGTAAGACATTATTATGATGTCTGGACTACATTATTTTATCCTATTAAAGCGGGGATTCTCACAAACTGGATGAAGACTTGAAACACTGCGCATCAAACACTGCGCATCAAACACTGCGCATCAAACACTGCGCACCAAACACTGCGCACAAAACACTGCGCACCAAACAATTCGCACCAAACACTGCGCACCAAACACTACGCATCAAACACTGCGCATCAAACACTACGCACCAAACACTGCGCATCAAACACTGCGCATCACACACTGCGCATCAAACACTGCGCACCAAACGCTGCACACAAAACAGTGCGCTCTAAACTTTGAGCATAAAATACTGCGCAACAAACACTGCACACAAAACACTGCGCACCAAACTATTCGCACCAAACACTACGCATCAAACACTGCGCACCAAACATTGAGCACCAAACAATGCGCACCAAACACTATGCACCAAACACTATGCACCAAACACTATGCACCAAACACTATGCACCAAACCATGGAAATCTAGATACAGCATCAGGAAGGACAACCAATATTGTAAAAAATACGTTTTAGGCTGACACACAATCAAGTGTTTAGCGTTAGTCTTCATGTTTAATAGCAGTTTTAGGCTGACACACTATCAATTGTTTAGCGTTAGTCTTCATGTTTAATGGCAGTTTTGTATATTTGGTACTTATGTTTTTATGAAATAAACTCAAACGCAATTAAAGTTTGAAAACTTTTAATAACAAATTTTTTAATTTAAAATTTTGTCAATTTAATGATTTTTCGTTTTTTCATTGGTTTTTCATGAACGGTCTCATTCAATTGCTTAACATAACATAATTTTTAGACGAACAATTTAAAAATGTAACATAAATAAGTTCTTTTAAATTATGATTCAATAAAAAAAATGTTTATTCAATCAGCAATGACTCATCAATTGTTACTCTATCAACAATTTAAACAATTTTTTTTATTTGTTTGTCCTAGAAATAGTTTCAGACTACTTGCTGATCTTTTCAATGAATTGAATACTTTCCAATTTAGTAGGCAAGTAGAGAAGGTGTACTCAGATGGCTTCAATAGCCCTCCTCTGTTGACATTGTTAAAAAAAAACATCCAGCTTTTTCAATCTTAATTCGTCAATGTCTTTAAAATTTTTATCGACTAATATTTCTCTAAAGCTTTTATTTAAAAAAAATATGTTATTATAGTATATATATGAAAATGTAGTAAATTGAAAGGGCTTTTTAACAATATATGTTTCAAAGTGATATTATTATGCAAGTATTTTATTATTTTTAAAAAGTTTAGATGAAAAAAATAAACAAAAATAAATAAATTAAACAATTCACAAACACAAAGAAGAAAAAAAAATTCATTATGATTCATTTCAATAAAAGTTACTTTTTATTAAACTACATTCAATTCTCTGTGTGTAGGATATTTTTGAAGACATTATATTCAGAAAAAAAAAAAATTAAACAATCCACAAACACAAAGAAGAAAAAAATCCTTGCGTCAGCCTAAACCGTACACAGCTAGAATGAAATTTTGTTTGGTTGTCTATCCTGGTATCTAGAGATCCATGACTAAACACTACGCACCAAACACTGCGCATCTAACACTGCGCACCAAACGCTGCGCACCAAACACTTGGAATAACCACAAATCATCAGTGATTGAAGGGAGATAAAAAGTTCTAAAATATAAACGGTATCTTCACTTGGAACAGGTTTATATAGTCTTATTAGAACAAACAAGAGAAATTCTAAATAAAGTGAAATTGTTAGTTGCACAGGGTCTGAATCTCAAACTCACTACGAGACAATTTTTCTTAACTGTGATAACACTATTGTCGCCAAACGACCATGCATGCTGTGATATCTAAACAAAAGTTTAAAACAGTTTCACACATTATTTTCGAAGCATAACACATAAAATGTCCTTATGGGAAATCTGTGTACCGGTAATACCGGTTGAGATTACAGTAGGCAAAAGTAGGTGAGAGGGGGGGTTGGCAGGCCCGTAGCGTTCGGGGGGGGGGAGGGCAAGGGGGCCGTGCCCCCCTGTGTTTTGTCTGGCCCCCTCTGCTAATTTGTTCTACTTAGTAAAATGTATTACCTGGCCCCCCCCGCTATTGCCTGACCCCTGCAGTAGAATGCATGGCCCCTGCTGTAGAATGCCTGGCCCCTGCTGTAGAATGCCTGGCCCCTGTTGTAGAATTTTCACGCTACGGGGCTGGGGGTTGGTCCAGTGGCGTAGCGAGGGGTGGGCAAGGTGGGCATCATGCCCCGGGGGGCTACTCACAAAGGGGCGCCAAATGGTATATTTTACATATAATATTATATGGTTTTCGAATGGGGGGGGAACTAAAAAGGTATTGTGCCCCGGGCGCGAGTTAAGCTCGCTACGCCACTGGGTTGGTCAGCTGCTTGTTTCACTCAATTTGCTTCAGGTGAACGGAGTTGTTTTCATCACTTGTCTACTTTTTTTTGTTTTTGGTCGAGATTCATGGTAGTTACGTCACAGGTTGAGAAACACTGCGTTGGAGAGCATTTTACTATTTTTTTTTCCTATCGCTATTTATCATTATTATACTGTGGTTGTTATCATGTGCTCTGGAATGGCGGAATTAATATTGAGTAATATTCACTGTCTAATATTAGAGCACATAATGCTTGATATTTTTTTGCGCCAGGTTTAATGAAACATCGAAATGGTAAAACGCAGTGGCTCCGGCACCAGCCAAAACCATTATATTAGGGTATAAGGAACATGGCATATATACATTTTTTTTTCAGAATTTTTTTTTCAGGATTAGGGTTAGGGTTAGGGATAGGGTTAGGGATAGGGTTAGGGTTAGGGATAGGGATAGGGTTAGGGATAGGGTTAGGGATAGGGATAGGGTTAGGGATAGGGTTAGGGACAGGGTTAGGGATAGGGTTAGGGTGTGGAGCAATATTATCTATGGCTGGTACCCGAAGTAAAAAAAAATACGGGTTCGGTCGAACCGTAGCCACTGCGATAGTAAAATAATGAACAGTTTATGTACACAGTTTAAGATTGGTGTCTGTCTGGTCCGTTGCGTTTGGATTATGATGGGAGCGTACAACACACACAATAGAAAACTGTTCCCCCCCCCTCACAGTACCAGCAAAATGTTAGTACCAGCAGTCTTTGAGTACCAGCAATCTCTGAGTACAAGCAGTCTGTCTATGAGTAAGAGCAGTATGAGTACAAGCCATTTGTGAGTACCAGCCTTTTGTGAATTCCAGCAGTATGAGTACCAGCCATTTGTGAGTGCCAGCAGTATGAATACCAGCCATCTGTGAGTACCAGCAGTATGGTACCACGTTAGTACGTTACCACGTCATTAGAAGTGGACACAGTCCATGAGTTTGACAGTGGTGTCTCTGTATAAATAGTTCAGCTAAAACATTACTTACCACTATAACAAACACTAACGATTTAGATATCACCAATCAAGGACTCTGCTTGATAAGTTCAAAGGTCACTGTGTTGTCGAATGTACCTGTTTAATATCTATTTATCTGTATCATATTTAAATATCTGCATTGTTTTTTTTTTTTAGATATCGTATTAATATATATGCATCGTCATAAATATGTAGTACAGTAGGTTGAGTTCCATGAGCCCTTGTGGGCTATTGGTACAGAGGCTATTGGTACAGAGGCTATGCTTCTGTAACCACGGAATAATAAAGGGCTGCCTGGTTGGCACAACGCCTATATGCTTCATATATTTAGAGATATTTATACACGGTACGTTGTAAGCCAGAGTATTCTAACCCAATGTGTCTTTTAGGATAGTCTGGCTTTACATGCTTCGTATATGTATATAATTTATATATTTCAATCGTATTAATACACTAGCTGTACCAGTCCACGCATTACAGTCCACCTTAATGCAACAGTAAGTACTGAGAGTAAGTATTGAGAGTAAGCTCTGGTTTCTAATTCTTTTGTTTATTGATACAGTGCTTGTAAATATACAGTCTTTTTTGTTGTTCTATTGTTTGTGTATAAAATCAGATTGTCAGGTTTGCCGACTTTGGAACAGGCAACATATAACTCTCTTTTACAAAACAATAATCTATAACATCTGTCAAAATTTCAAGTCAGTCAGTGAAGAACTTACAGAGTGAGGATGTCACGACTGACATAATATCTACATTTGTATTGATATAAATACACATTGTATTAACGTATCGTTCATAACAAAGAATTTATTGTACATTGTCCCATTACTTTTTAACAATTTAGGGTTTTCTAAGTTTTATTCTATGTTTTTTTTTTTAAAAATCTCAACTTTTAGAATATCTTAAGCTAATACTAATGGCAATATTACAACATCATTTAATAACAACTATCCGATGACATGAGCTACGCTTTTATAATACAGACTAGCTGAAACTATCTTCATTAGCTACACACAAAGATCATGGTGCGCCCCGCCCCCTCCCATCACCGCCCACCCACACCTACGCCCCCAGAGACTCGCCCACCGCTTTTCATTGCTTCTTATGCCAGCTTTGCCCACTGCACCCCATTCTCTCCCCCCCCCGCTGAGCCCCACCCCCCCGCTGAGCCCCACCCCCTCCACCCCCGTTATACCTAATGGCAGCATGTCAATTTGTAAGAATCTTAATGCTAATGCTCTCCAGCTTCAACGCCACTCGGGTGTTGATGGGAGGGTGGTGAGGGGGTGGTGGAGTAGTGAGTATCGAGAGAGGAAAAGGGGAGGGGAGGAGACTTAAGAGGAACAGGAGGAGGGAAGGAGGATAAGGAAAGAGGAGGGAGGGAGAGGGTGAAGGTTGGAGGAAAGAGGTGATAATTAAGTATCGATGATGTGATCGTGTCAAAGGGAATTTTATTGTCATCGATATTGCATAGGCGTAGTAGCCACACAGCGCAAGGTGGGGGGCCCATAGTAGCCACACAGTGCAGGGTGGGGGCCCGTAGTAGCCACACAGTGCAAGGTGGGGGCCCGTAGTAGCCACACAGTGCAAGGTGGGGGCCCGTAGTAGCCACACATACTATCTCTAATTTATTGAATCTCTTTATTTAAATCACAAGAAATGTCTCGTTTTACAACAGTCTCCCTATTGCATGATAAGTTATCATTAAATCACACCATTAGGAATCATAACATCGCACCATTAGGAATCATTACATCACACCATTAGGTGGGGGCCCGTAGTAGCCACACAGTGCAATGTGGGGGCCCGTAGTAGCACCACAGTGCAAGGTGGGGGCCCGTAGTAGCCACACAGTGCAAGGTGGGGGCCAGTAGTAGCCACACAGTGCAAGGTGGGGGACCCGTTGTAGCCACACAGTGCAAGGTGGGGGCCCGTAGTAGCCACACAGTGCAAGGTGGGGGCCCGTACAACTGTTGGAGTATTTCAGCTTTATTTGGTTAGTAGTCATTTAGATGCCGTTAAAAAAAATAGTCATTTGTCTGACCGTTGATTTTTTTTTTAAATTGTAAATACTTTCTCACCATTAGGCCTATAATGTAACATACACGACACCTCTCTATCTACTTAACTACCAACCTATCTACAGTTTTAGTTGCTCGGCCTTTGAGTCAGTCTGTCTATTCACCAATTAATCTTACTGTCAGTCTGTTTGTTAATCTGTCAGTCATTCTGACTGCCAATTTAATCTTTCATCTTTCACTCAGTCTCATTATCTATCAGACTGACAATCTGTCTCACAATCTGCCTTTCAGCTTGTCGATTTGTCTGTCAGTCTTGTTCTCCAGTCTGCCTATTTGTTGATATGTCACTCAGTATATCTATGATTTTTGTCTGTCAATCTCTCCGTACACTTATCGACGACATATCCAGACACAGGGAGACGCCCACTCTACGTAATGTTTCTATGATGTTTGAAGATCGCACTAATAGACAATGTGTGTCTATCCCCCCTCATCAAAGCCTTTAACACTGTTTCCTACTATTGTGTCATGTCTAATAGATTTAGAACAACTTAACGAACGCACTAACTAACTAAAAATCACACGTTACTTCGTCAGAGAACTGTGACCCAAGACAACAACTTACAACCACGGTTCTCAAACAGTGATATGGGTACCCCCCAGGGGTACGCGGGAGGGGGGGAAGCTTATACAGGGGCACACAGAGACACGTATATTTTTCGTTTAAAACAACCAATAATTTTGAAGAACTTACGTGTGACGGGGTACCGGGGGATAAAACTTTCGCCACCCTTCGGGCTCCATTCGCGAAAACAGTTTAGAACCGCGTACTTGCAACAGTATATACTGAACGAATCGATTTTTTTACGATCAAGAAGTCTTCTAAGGGGAAGAACGCTCCCCCCCCCCTCCTCAAACAAATAAAAGCCCAGCTTGGACTCATTGGTAGTTTACGTCAAACGAAAGAAAAACCCAGAACAAAAAAAAGAAAACAAAAATTCTGACCGGGAAGTTTCTGCATTATGCAATGTTTTTGCTGACATCTCTTTGAATGACATCCGTCGGAGTTGCATCTTTCCGTCTACCCGTACCACTAGACTTGTCTTCTTGGTCGGCTATTTAAACGTACATTTAAAAACAAACTTCGTACCAATAGCCATCTCTAGAGCGAATTATATTGTTTGTTAATTTACCCCCCCCCCCCCTTTCCTTTCCGCTGATGATGATGAATACTGTGCCAAGTTAGCTGAGTAAAGCTGATCGCCTCGCTCCGGAAGTGTCTTTCTTTAAGATGAAGGTCGCGTGGGGGGCATGCGCAGTGATGTGTCGAATCATGACTAGCAATTCGCGATGAATGATTTTGTAGATGCCGTGTCTACATAGCCGCACCGCAACTCTGCTGGACAGAGCTATAATTAGATCAAGTAACACAACTCTGCATGACAGAGCTATAATTAGATCAGGTGACGTCCTGCAATAAAGTTTCTCTAACTTTCACAAAAAAAAACTATTCACATTTACGTGATTTACAATAAAAATGGCGAGTAGGAAGTTATCGAAATGAATATTAATATCCTAAAATAACAAAAAAAAAAACAAAAACAACGCTTCTTATTATTGCGGCAAGAGACAATCCTTGCGTCACACGTCTCCATTGAAGTACACATCATTAATCTACAGGCTGCATTACTGCATTATATTATCTTATTATTACATCACTTGTCAGTATTAACGCAGGCGAGATTACTGCATTATATTATCTTATTATTACATCACTTGTCAGTATTAACGCAGGCGAGATTACTGCATTATATTTTCTTATTATTACATCACTTGTCAGTATTAACGCAGGCAAGATTACTGCATTATATTATCTTATTATTACATCACTTGTCAGTATTACCGCAGGCAGTATTACTGCATTATATTATCTTATTATTACATCACTTGTCAGTATTAACGCAGGCGAGATTACTGCATTATATTATCTTATTATTACATCAATTGTCAGTAATAACGCAGGCAGGATTACTGCATTATATTATCTTATTATTACCGCTTGCCTCGTCATCAAAACATCTCACCGTTTCATCACAACTTAATATTACGTCATCTTATATTTCCTTGACTACATCTCATAATTGAAGTACATCTCATTAAATTATTACTTCACATACTATCTCTAATTTATTGAATCTCTTAATTTAAATCACAAGAGATATCTCGTTTTACAATAGGCTACTTATTGCATGATAAGTTATCATTAAATCACACCATTAGGAATCATAACATCACACCATTAGGAATCATAACATCACACCGTTAGGAATCATTGCATCACACCATTAGGAATCATTACATCACACCGTTAGGAAACATTACATCACACCATTAGGAATAATTTCTTCGCACCATTAGGAATAATTTCTTCACACCATTAGGAATCATTACATCACACCATTAGGAATCATTACATCACACCATTAGGAATCATTAAATCACACCATTAGGAATCATTACATCACACCGTTAGGAAACATTACATCACACCATTAGGAATAATTTCTTCACACCATTAGGAATAATTTCTTCACACCATTAGGAATCATTAAATCACACCATTAGGAAACATTACATCACACCGTTAGGAAACATTACATCACACCATTAGGAATAATTTCTTCACATCATTAGGAATCATTACATCACACCATTAGTAATCATTACATCACCCAAAAGGAATCATTACATCACACCATTAGTAATCATTACATCACCCAATAGGAATCATTACATCACACCATTAGTAATCATTACATCACACCATTAGTAATCATTACATCACCCAATAGGAATCATTACATCACACCGTTAGGAATCATTACATCACACCATTAGTAATCATTACATCACCCAATAGGAATCATTACATCACACCGTTAGTAATCATTACATCACACCATTAGTAATCATTACATCACACAATAGGAATCATTACATCACCCAATAGGAATCATTACATCACTCGTTCTTTGAATCATTACATCACATTATTTGGAATAAATACATCACACCATAGAGAATTTCACATAGGAAAGCTAATGCACTTTGCAGTTACTGTTTTGACCTCACAGTTTAAAGTTTCTTACAGAATTCAGCAGGACATTAATGAATTGACCCAATCTATTTTTAAACCCATGACCTTTATCTACTACAATCACAAACAATTATCTTGAAAAATATTCTCCCCACTCAAAATATTTATAATAAAATGAACCATGGCAACCTGAACCCACGATCGACAAGCATCTCCCTGTCCATCCAATTCTAAAAACGTTTTCACCGTCAATTTCGTATCAAAGATTTGCCCCCAAATACTTTCATGTTCACTGCTCCATCGATTTGAGTTTATCAATATCGTTTTCACTCAACACGCATGGAAAAGACTGAATCTACAGAATCCACTTATTTGGCCCGACAATAAGAATCACTCTTTGGCTTAACACCAAACCTCCCACCCCTCCCCTCACAGTCTTTCTCAGCCCTACGACGAACCTGATCAAACGTGAACAAATCAAATCCGATCAATAAAATAAATAATTATTATAAACCCCCTTTCCCAACACCCCGGCATTTTCGCGCCACTAATTTCCAATCCCTCAAACTCCCCCCCTACCCCGCCCCTCTTTACTTTCCTTGAGACTCAACTCCATTTCCTGGCCAGTTAAGATTAGCCATTATATTTTGTCCCATGTTGCCAGTTAGTTGTTCATGATCAACAAAAAAAAAAAAAACGTGTCACCAACTTTGGCTTTTATTCCCTTCCCCCCCACACCTCCTCTGCCCACTGGCCGTCCATTTCGTTGAGCCGCGTATGGATGGACATGAATCTAAAATTCAACATCCACACGGAATGACTTAATCCACTTCATGGGGGTGACGGGTTTGTGTATTTTTATTATGTGGGGTGGGGGTGCAAGGGAGAACTGTTCTTTAATTTACTGTCAGCACCATAGACCAAAGTAAAGTTCCCTTAAGCCCCAAAGGGCTCATCTGGACAGACGCAGTGTAGAATTCAACTGTTTCTATAACCTCGGCATATGAAGGGATTGTGTGGTTAGCACAACGCCCAGCCGCCTTTACTTCCCCAACTGAAAGTCAGATACCCATTTAAAGCTGGGTGGACTTGTGGGACTAAATTACATGACAAATGTATGAACCATACTGTTTAGTTTACAGGTTGTATGTCCTTATATTATACGGAGTCTTATCTTTCAATGATATTTATTATACATGTGGCTGCGCATGAATTTTTTGTCTGTCGGTCACCATGCTTGTCTGTATGTATGTCTGTCCGATCATCTGTCCTACCTAAATGTCTACGGGTAATATATGCCACGGGATACCAACCTACTGCGGGCTCAGGGTTGGGAACCACCGATTTAAAGAACGCCCCACTTTCATCAGGACCGTTTTTAGGTTTTTGGGGGACAGAATCGTTTTATCCTTCAGGGAACTAAAATCTATAAATAAATACAACTTTAATCCGCATTCACCTCAGCTACCCTCTAGCGTGGGGCCCCCTTTGGGCCTTTAATTGCAATAGAACCTGGGGCCCACGACACAGTCTAAGGTGGACCTGGGTAGAGACGGACACAGAGAGTCCTTGACAAAGGTACTAGTCGAATGTATACTAACATCAGATTTAACAGGCATCACTACTTGAGGGGCCAAAGACGGTGGCCCATTTTGTCTGTTTATCAGTACGACTCTTCCTCATCATCAGCCGATGGCCTACTTCAATGCCAGTGACCTAGTTTAAAAAACACGAGTTTTTTTTGTTGTTCCATTTCAAATGTAAGTGGTATTGGGGGGGAGGGGGGGGAGGGCGCTAAATAAGCCAATAAATCCCATCCTATTAAAACGAACTATTCACCCAGACTCGCCCCCATGAGCGGGGTACATTTCCTTTTCATTGGTTGGGACCGCGACATGGATGACAGTGGGCTCAATGCAAAACCAGGTCAGTTCCGAACGATGACCCGGTGTCAATGAATTAATTATTGAGTGAGTTTAGAAGACACAAGTTCTCAAATTATCTATCTATCCGTCCATCCGTCCACCCATCCATCCATCCATCCATCCATCCATCCATCCATCCATCCATCCATCCATCCACCCATCCATCCATCCATCCATCCATCCACCCATCCATCCATCCATCCATCCACCCATCCATCCATCCACCCATCCATCCATCCATCCATCCATCCATCCACCCATCCATCCATCCATCCGTCCATCCATCCACCCATCCATCCATCCATCCATCCATCCATCCATCCATCCGTCCATCCATCCATCCATCCATCCATCCATCATCTATCTATCTATCTATCTATCTATCTATCTATCTATCTATCTATCTATCTATCTATCTATCTATCTATCTATCTATCTATCTATCTGTTTGTTTATTTATTTTCAATCGACGGATGTTTTGCCAGACAAGCTTACTCTAATAATTATTTTTAGGACACAGTTTTTAAAACTCAAAATTGTAATGTCAGCTACAAGCTAGAGAACTCTTACACGTTTGTCTTTGTCTTTCATCAGGTGGTTTAACACAACGATTTAACACAACGGTTTAACTGTAGTTTGACACAACGGTTTAACAACAACCGTTTAACACTACGGTTTAACCTTTTCTAAGACGGAGTTCCATTTAAAATTTTGTTGCACTCTTGCACTGAAAACTAGTTCTTATGTCTAAATGCAAATGTGTTCCACACCCCCCCCCCCTCTTTCTTAATTTCTTTTAACGGAATGAGTCGTTGAGGTACAGTGCGTCAATTAAACGACTGTAACTAGTAACTGGTGTTGTGATTAAACGGACTGCGCCGTTTCACTTGTATCTCTGTGGCTTAATCACTAACGGAACGTTGTACCCCTAGGGAGGGGGATAGTAGCATAGGGCAAATTTAAAATGGGGCCAAACATGACCTCGCCCTGGGCCCCAACATACGAGAAAGGGTATAGAGTTTGATGACGCAATTTGATATGCTCCGCCCACCACAGCCTCCACGACGTCATTCTTCCATCGCGTTGTATTTTATTGTGAGTTTTATGTGTATACGTCATTTCTAACAAAGTGACGTATACTGCAACCGACAGTGAGGAGCACGTGCTTTATTTTAGCAGGTGTGAAATAAGTCTCGCTTTGGGCATCGTGGTATGGCGGATGCATGTTGTAGTTTGTATCTAGACAGTAGTTATTGTACTCCTCCCGAGTTCACCATTATATATGTCAGTTCATGTTCATGCAGTTATACTAAACAATTAAATATTATTATTATTGTTACTTTCAACTGGCGTCGACTCAGCCCGGTAGCGTGAAAATTCTAAAGCAGGGGCCAGGCATTCTACATCAGGGGCCAGGCAATAGCAGGGGGGGGCAGATAATACATTTTACTAAGTAGAGCAAATAAGTAGAGGGGGCCAGACAAATCGCAGGGGTGGGGCGGTCCCTGCCCCTCCCCCCCGCACGCTACGAGCCTGCGTAGACTAGGTCTGTTAATGTTGTTCACTGCTGTTGTTACATTTGCTACAAGTTTATAAAATAAACCTCGCAACACAATGCACCTGGTTTACTAAACTTACACATTTTACTTGGGTTACTAACGCCTACCAGGGGCACTGCAACGGGCTGAGACCCGAATAACACACCAGGAACAGTAATCTGCTATACACCAATTAAAACTTATTTAGATTAACACATATTACGTGTACCTGAACTACGAGTGGTGCACAAAGAGAGGGAGAGATAGATGATAGATAAATAGATATGGATAGATATATAGAAAGGGGTGGATGTAGAGAGAGAGAGAGAGAGAGAGAGATAGAAACAAAAGAACACAATGCTGTATTCAGTAGATAGACAAAACTCTATTTCTAACCTTTTGATGATCTTTCCCAGCATAACACTCTGGAGATTACAGGCAGCTAATGTTGAATTAATTGATTCACCGTTTGTTACATAACTGTGTGTATGTGTATGTGTGTGTGTGAGTGTCTGTGTGTGTGTGGTGGAGCGTGCGAGTGGGAGGGAGGCCAGTTCAGTAACTGTGGGTGCACCGAATGACAGTGCCTTTCTAGTTTAGATGACAAAACACATTTATTTTTGTTTAAAGGGGCCCATTCAATCTAGGCTCCTGACAATCACAACTCTATTGGGGCCCGCCTAACCATATCCAATCACCAGTTGCTTGGTCATTATAGACCCCTGTTGTATACTAGTATGTGAGTTGCGCATACTCTAAGCCCATTACTTGTTATAATCTCTAAGCCCATTACTTGATATAATCTCTAAACCCATTACCTGCTATAATCTCTAAACCCATTACCTGCTATAATCTTTAAACCCACTACTTGCTATAATCTCTAAACCCATTACTTACTATAATCACTAAACTCCTTTTGGTTGTGTATTAGTTTGTGAGTTGTGCAGCAGAATATCTGCTGTCAGAATATTATATGTGGGTGTGAGATCTGTGTTGGGTCAGTCAGCGTGTTTGAATGGCATGTCGAGGGTTTGATCGTGAAAAGGTTGGAAGATCAAAGTCGTGAATGGAGAGTGACCGGAGTGACCAGTGTGACCAGTGGAGCATGGCTGTATTTGGTTGAGGAGATCAGGGGTTAGGAGGGAAGATGGTTGTAGGTGAACGTGGAGAAGGGAGTTAAGCGGACAGTAAAGAGTTGATCGTATGGGACAGGTGCCAGTTCACGAGTGTAAAAGTTGGGCCGTTGGTGACTATTCTATACTATTTGTCTGGACTTTATTATTATTTAGTCATCATTCTTTTTGTGATTATGTTCACATTTGAATATTGATTGATATATTTTATTACCAAGGTAGACGTTGAAGACGATTGTACTGAAGAATAATTATTGGCTTTGGAAGGAATTTGGTTGTACAGGAGTTAACAATTGACAGAATATTCATGAAACTATAACCAACTATGAACTACTGTCAATTGTTAACCAATGCACATGAAAAAAAATTCGACATGAACTTATAAAAACTGAAGTCATAAACTAGTGCTGTGCTGTCAATAACTAGTGCTGTGCTGTCTTAAACTTGTGATGTGCTGTCATAAACTTGTGATGTGCTGTCATAAACTTGTGATGTGCTGTCATAAACTTGTGATGTGCTGTCATAAACTAGTGCTGTGCTGTCATAAACTAGTGTTGTGCTGTCATAAACTAGTGTTGTGCTGTCATAAACTTGTGATGTGCTGTCATAAACCAGTGATGTGCTGTCAGAAACTTGTGATGTGCTGTCATAAACCAGTGATGTGCTGTCATAAACTAGTGATGTGCTGTCATAAACTTGTGATGTGCTGTCATAAACTTGTGATGTGCTGTCATAAACTTGTGATGTGCTGTCATAAACCAGTGCTGTGCTGTCAGAAACTTGTGATGTGCTGTCAGAAACTTGTGATGTGCTGTCAGAAACTTGTGATGTGCTGTCAGAAACTTGTGATGTGCTGTCATAAACTAGTGCTGTGCTGTCATAAACTTGTGATGTGCTGTCATAAACTAGTGCTGTGCTGTCATAAACTAGTGCTGTGCTGTCATAAACTTGTGATGTGCTGTCATAAACTTGTGATGTGCTTTCCTCTAAACGAGTGGCGGGGGCAGCGGGCTATATTGAGCCGCCGGGGGGCTATATTTTGCCCGTGGGTACCCTAGACCAGCGGTGGCTAACCTTTTCGGGGCCGCGTGTCCAAAATTCAACCAAATGACCCCACTAACTCACAGCAAAGTGCCAACACTTATTAAAATTATAGGAAATGATATTTAAATCGCGTGCCGACTGATGAGGCTCTACGTGCTGCAGAGGCGTACCTAGGGTGGGGGAGGGGGGTCCAAAATCAAAAGTCCCCCCGGTCCCAGTTAGAGGGGGGCCCCAATTTTTTTTTACATTAAATGCAGGGGCCCCAAAGAGACCAAGCCCCCCGGGCCCCCAAATCCCTAGGTTCGGCACTGGCGTGCTGACTGTGATATGCGTGCCACAGGTTCGCCCTCCCCCCACTGCCCTTGACTGTTACCTAGTTTGCCATCTATGAGAATATCTCTACCTCCATGGCCGTTACATACTCATCTTTAAATACATAATCGTCTAACCCGTGTGTCTCCCTCAGGTAGTTTTCATATCGTGCGGTGTATGCGTTGTAACACTGTGTCTCCCTCGCAGGTAGTTTTCATATCGTGCGGTGTATGCGTTGTATTTAATACATTTCTTTGTTATTTATGTTCGTATCGTATTCCGTTCATGGCAATAAA
>JAGDYQ010000089.1:840393-843743 GCA_021962125.1 Bulinus truncatus
AAACGAATCCACGGGCATATCCCTTTTGTCGCACATTAATTGGAGCATGTATTTAATTTGATTTCATTTGATCAGCAGGCATACAATATGTGTGTTTGTGTGTGTGTGTGTGTGTGTGTGTACAGACTGTCGTAGGCACAGTCTATAGTATTATTTGATCAGCAGGCATACACTATGTGTGTTTGTGTGTGTGTTTGTGTGTGTACAGACTGCCGCAGGCATATTCTCAAGTACACATCTATCATACCAGTAGAAAACCAAGGCCGGGGTTGCACCGCAGCATGCAAAGCATAGGGCCCACCTATTTAGAAAGTGGCCCCCCCTAACTACGCCCTTCTTTCTGAGTTTATTGTAAGTTATTCAAAGTTGGTTATGATTTGGGGGTGTTTGGGGGGGGGGATGGTTGTATCAATAATAACACGCAACCATTTAGCACAGTGGGACGGATGGCCGAGTGGTGTAGATACTGTCGACCTGAAAGTCCTGGGTTCGATCCTCGATGAGGCCCATGGAATTTTTCCAGGTGAAATTTGGTGCAAAGTCGTCCCACAAGTCCACCCAGCTTTAAATGGGTACCTGACTTTAAGTTGGGGAAGTAAAGGCGGCTGGGCGTTGTACTAACCACACAATCCCTTCATATGCCGAGGTTATAGAAACAGATGAATTCTACACTTCATCTGCCCGATGGCCCGTTAGGGCTAAGGGAACTTTACTACTTACTACTATTTAGCACTATGCGAGATTTACTGCTTGAATTTGTGGCCCCAATGTGTTGAGGTTACTGGTGTTCAGTCAGACGTGTGGCCCCAATGTGCTGAGCTTACTGGTGTTCAGTCAGACGTGTGGCCCCAATGTGTTGAGCTTACTGGTGTTCAGTCAGACGTGTGGCCCCAATGTGTTGAGCTTACTGGTGTTCAGTCAGACGTGTGGCCCCAATGTGTTGAGCTTACTGGTGTTCAGTCAGACGTGTGGCCCCAATGTGTTGAGCTTACTGGTGTTCAGTCAGACGTGTGGCCCCTGTGTGTTGAGCACTGGTGTTCAGTCAGACGTGTGGCCCCAATGTGTTGAGCTTACTGGTGTTCAGTCAGACGTGTGGCCCCAATGTGTTGAGCTTACTGGTGTTCAGTCAGACGTGTGGCCCCAATGTGCTGAGGTTACTGGTGTTCAGTCAGACGTGTGGCCCCAATGTGTTGAGCTTACTGGTGTTCAGTCAGACGTGTGGCCCCAATGTGTTGAGCTTACTGGTGTTCAGTCAGACGTGTGGCCCCAATGTGCTGAGGTTACTGGTGTTCAGTCAGACGTGTGGCCCCAATGTGTTGAGCTTACTGGTGTTCAGTCAGACGTGTGGCCCCAATGTGTTGAGCTTACTGGTGTTCAGTCAGACGTGTGGCCCCAATGTGTTGAGCTTACTGGTGTTCAGTCAGACGTGTGGCCCCAATGTGTTGAGCTTACTGGTGTTCAGTCAGACGTGTGGCCCCAATGTGCTGAGGTTACTGGTGTTCAGTCAGACGTGTGGCCCCAATGTGTTGAGCTTACTGGTGTTCAGTCAGACGTGTGGCCCCAATGTGTTGAGCTTACTGGTGTTCAGTCAGACGTGATGTAAATTTCATTTATCCCCCCACCCCCCCAGAACACCCACTCCCCCACCGATCCCTTTGTACTTGGGTGTGTCTGTGTGTGGGGGGGGGGAACAAGTTGTTTGTCTATCTGTGTGACTTAATTAGTTGAAATGTCTGTGTTTGTCTATGGATATAATCGATTATAATTTATGTGTTTGATCTCTCTTTCTATATCTCTTTCTCTCTCTCTTTCTATATCTCTTTCTCTCCCTCTCTCTTTCTCTCTCTCTCTCGCTCCCTCCTCCTCTCTCCTCTCTCTTTCGCTCTTTCCCTCGCTCCTTCACTCTCTCTCTCTCGCTCCCTCCCTCTTTCTCTTTCCCTCTCTCTCTCCCTCCCTCTTTCTCTTTCCCCCCCCCTCTCTCTTCCGCTCCCTCCCTTTTTATCTTTCTCTCTCTCTCTCTCTCTCTCTCGCTCCCTCACTCTCTCTCTTTCGCCCACTCTCTCGCTCTCGAAAATAGCGATCGGAGCAATCGTCAGAGGTTAAAATAATGTACAGCTTGGGGGTGAGGGGGTAAGGGGGGTTGTCAGAGAGAGGGGGCCCCAGTTTTAAAAGGTCACTCAGGGCTTGAGAAGCGTTCGTCTGTCAAAGTTCTCATTAGTGTGTTATCTGTGAAGCGCCTGTATGGTGCCCTTTGTTAGCCCCCCGCCCTCCCACCTCAGCCTAATTGATTGATTCTTTGACTAATTTTTTTTTATTTCGAGCAGCTGTACCAACTAACCCTGCCAAATCTGCACCAGGGGACGATGACCAAACATTGCTTAAATTTCATATTGAGCCTATTCCTTTCCCTTTAGTTATCTCCACTTACCACACTTACGTCACACCACAGCCACTCCTACCTCGCCCCCCCCTCCCATGTATTGTCTCCGACAAAATAAAATGTAGGCTCGTCTGGCTAGTGTTAAGTCCATGGTACTGAAAGGACAGGCAGGGGAAACAACCCTGAAACTCTTTGATGTCGCCGAAGGGGGTGTAATTGATCCAGAGTTGAGCTCCCCCTCCTCTGTGCCTGGGAAAATTGGTTTGATTCTATTAAAAAGTGTCGATTGGGGTCACTTCTGCGCCGGTTCGTTATCCCACAATGCTTAGCCCTTGTTTTTTGGTTGTGAGGCGGGAATCAGGGGGTTTGGGGGAGGGGTGAGAAAAGAATTAAATAACTAAATTGGGGGAAAAGTGGTGTGTGTGTGTGTCAGAGTTTATTGTGTGTGTGTGTCAGAGTTTATTGTGTGTGTGTCAGAGTTTATTGTGTGTGTGTGTCAGAGTTTATTGTGTGTGTGTGTCAGAGTTTATTGTGTGTGTGTGTCAGAGTTTATTGTGTGTGTGTGTCAGAGTTTATTGTGTGTGTGTGTCAGAGTTTATTGTGTGTGTGTGTCAGAGTTTATTGTGTGTGTGTGTGTGCAAATATTACGGTAAATTTTGACTTGTGATCGGGGATTAGGACTGGGGAGGGGGATATGAATTGAATGGGAGGGGGGGGGAGAAGTGAGCAATTAAGGGCGAGCAGTGCTAGTGGAGAAATGATACGCCATGCTACAACAAGCAGTGCTATAAAAAGCAGTGCTACAACAAGCAGTACTAGTGGAGAAGTGCTACGCCGTGCTATATCGGGCAGTTCTACTACAAGCACTGGGTAGACAACAAGCACTGCTTATGCCCAAGGCAGTTGGCAACAACGAGCAGTGCTATATAACAAGCAGTGCTAGCAATACGTAACTGAACGTAGCTATTAC
>JAGDYQ010000089.1:844243-959243 GCA_021962125.1 Bulinus truncatus
CTTACATTCGAGGAACACCATTGTATGTAGATGACAGTAGCAACATTATTTATTTTTAAATTGAAAAAAGTTCCCCCCACCTTTTCATTTTTGTTTTCACATATCGCGCAGTTTGACTATCAGTTTCAATTTCACACTGAATTTTTACATGACTTTCTAGACTGCTTTGGGCAAATCTCAGTCAGTTTTTCCATTTGTTTATAAACAAGGCATCTACCCTCATCTTCTAAAACAGAATAGGGATCCAAGAATTCCATCAGTTGAAACGCTAATCAATCTCACATGGATGCCCACAAACCGTCAAATTCTTGGAAACTTCACTTTTCTGTTCAATAGCCAGAAACGGCGACTGATCGAACTGGCACTATTATTACGGATATAGAATTGCCTTGAGGGGAAATTCTAGACTTTCCAATATTATCCAGCGCACTAATCAGAAAGAAAATCAATTGTCTGTTCGATTTATATGACAAAAACAAAAGAAACCGTCTGGATAAATTTACTCCAACACTTTCTAAGCTATTCGATGTCACCAACGTCAATGGAAAATGGAAAAGCCAAGGATGATAAAGAGCTCACCACAGAAAGAAGAGTGGAGGAAAGATTGGTTATTCAATGGTCAAACAAGCTCCTTTAGAATCAATCCACCCAAGAAAAAGAATCCGACTATCCAAAACTCAATCTCGCTTCAGCTCTTCTCAATCGCAACCTACACAAACACATACAACTGTCTCACAGCCTACACAAACACCTACAACTGTCTCACAGCCAACACAAACACATACAACTGTCTCACAACCTACACAAACACATACCACTGTCTCAGAATCTTCGATTCTGGAAACTCCTGCTTCTTCACCCAACTCGACAACCTATTCTTTCACGTCATCTTCTGAATGAAACCGAAATACCAAAAAACAAGCACTACAACAGCGGGTTTAAGCTAGTACTAAAAAGCAACATTTCTACACAAAAAGCATATGTGACGTTCTTGCAACCATTGCTGAACAGGATCATGATAAGCTGGTTCCAAGTCAGGCGGGTGTTTGGAAACGAGTAATCTCTGAAGGACGGAAAATGAAAACCAAAAATTTTCAAAAACTTCAAAGCAAAGAATCCTATTGTTTCCAGTTTGATGGTAAAAGAGTGCAAGGGGAAAAGTATCAAGTAGTTATGCTGAAAATATGACAACCGAAATAAAAACCCGGTACTCTTAAATGTGATGTCTTGAGCAAGGGCTTTCAGAAGCCACAATATATTACGTCAGCACCATGTACTCGACCTCCTTCTGAAACATGTCATGAATTTCCTATTCAAGAACCAACGAGCAAACAAGAACTCAACATCCAGTTCCTTCATTGACAAATTAACGCAAAACTATGCCACTCTTCAGGCTGATTACCACCTCATTGAGACAGATGATGTTAGCACAGGCGAGAACCCTGGATGGCGCGATGATTTCAAGTTCTTTTTGCTGAATTATGTCAGGCATATCGTCATTACAAAACAACTTCACGTTGGCCTCGCATCAGCTGGAAGAAACTACCAAATTTACACTAGGCAAGATGGAACTCACATGCGATATATACTATTATAGCATTATTTCTGATACCAGAGTGGCGCAACATCCTCGCTCCTGCTTGCAACTTCATCTGCTATGAATGGGCAAATGCTTGATTCAATGTGCAACACTACAATAAAGCGTCCTTCAATGAACTGTTTATCTCACTCATCAGGGTAAAATGCAAAAACGTGCTGTAAAACTGATGGAGGAACTTCATGCGAAATCGAGAAAATTTGAATTTTTGAATCTGAAGTTCATATGAACAATATGTTTTACACATTTCTTGTACATTCTGTACATATTACTAACTGATCTGTATCTTATTTGGTGGTTAATAAAAGTTGATAAGTTATTATTATTACTCTTTTGAATTAAGCTAAAAAAAAAATCTTGTCCTTTTAAAAAAAAATATTTTTTCACTTTTTTCTTCCGAAAAAGGGGGAGGTTGGGGAACTTTTAAAAAAAAATCAAAAATGCAATTTATATTCTTATATTACACATAAAAGTTCCTCGATTGCAAGTGGTTTCATAAAAATATTTTTTTTGTTATCACCCTAACCTACAGTCTGTATCATCTCTTAAACTGTACTATGTACACTCAGTCTTGGTGCTATATAGATACTTCTTTCAATGGTAGATCACTAGAAATAATGGAGCCATGTACAGAATATCTTCTGAGTTGACTATATCAACTCATGATTTAATAACAATTTCGTGTTTTACGGAAATGAGCGGGGTTTGGAGGGAGGAACGCCGTCGGTCTCTGCACGCACACACTCACCGACTTACGGCCATAACTTGAAGCGATGATTATCCCGGCGAACCGGAGAACATGAAACCCGGCGAAAAAAATTCTTGTTTACAGTCTTGATCCTAGTTTAACGTGGCGTGTTGGTCATCAATTAAACTCTGTCAGTCCGTGTTTTCCCCCCTCGACCATTTCCGGTCATTTCTTGAGGCCAGTAACGGCAGACTTCACTTAGTCTACATCAGACTTTGAGTGTCTCCCAGCGTCGACAGGTGGACATGGAGTGGTCTCACAAGTAACCCGTCTACGTGGGTGCGCGCGGGTGTCGGTGTGAAGGATGGTGGGATACAAACGGGGGCGGTGAAGTTGGGGGGGGGTCCTTCATACGCGCCCCCTGTGGGTGAAAGTGGGGCAGACATGACCAGGTGAACTGGGGAGTGGGGTACAGTGAGTGGTGTTGAAGAATGTCATCTCGACTAAGGACAAGTTAGTGATACCATTGTACTGATGGTACTCAAGTACTAGTTAATGATACCATTGTACTGATGGTACTCATGTACAAGTTAGTGATACCATTGTACGGATGGTTCTGATATTAAATCTCAAGGAAATGTCATCAGGTCTTGTCATCCTGGAAAGTTGTATTTTTGTATGGGACAAAATGTGGCTCTTAGAGCCTCATGCGGCTCTTCATTGAGTTTTGCGATGTCCCCAATGTTAGCTGGTCTATTATTTTCTATCATTTAGTCTATCAAAATCTGGATAAATTGACCATGATGTTGCTCTTGAAGTATGTTTTACTTTATCAAATAAAGAAAGATGGAGTAAAACGGTCATGTGGGGGGCCGCCTCTGGTATAATATTACGAATTTAAAAGATGACGCGCAGTAATATTGATATCCCATACAAGTAAAGTTCCTTTAAGCCTTTGAGGGCTCATCGGGGCAGATGAAGTGTAGAATTCATCTGTTTCTATAACCTCAGCACATGAAGGGATTGTGTGGTTAGCACAACGCCCAGCCGCCTTTACTTCCACAACTTAAAGTCAGGTATCCAATTTAAGCTTGGTGGACTTGTGGGATGACTTTGAAACAAATTTCACCTGGAAAAATTCTCTTGGTTCTCACCGAGGATCTAACCCAGGACTCTCAGGTCAACAGTCGAGTATCTACACCACTCGGCCATCCGTCCAACAAGTTTCACTATCCTCGGCATATAAAGGGAATGTGTGGTTAGCACAACGCCCAGTCGCCTATACTCCCCCCCCTACCAGTCCAACTTAAAGCCAGGTACCCATTTACTGGTTGGACTTGGGGACCTATAAAAATCCCACTCACTGAGATTTGAACCCGGACCTCTCCGGTAGACAGTCGATCGCTCTACAAACAACGCTTCTACTCCTCGCGCGTTGTGTGTGTGTGTGAAGTTCTCGTAAAGATCAGTTGTTTATCTCTTAGAACCCATAGAGATAAATCAATAATTATGGGGGTGTGTTTTTAATCACCGCGCGACCCCCCTCCCCCCCAAACTCCCCCCCCCACCGCCCACCCCCCGACGCACTGTTTGAGGAGGCTAAACTACAACAAACAATCATGTTTGACAAACTGGGTACTACAGCAAGATGAATGAATTCTCACAGACTCATTCTGACTCTATGTACCTACTGCCTTTGGGTTAAAGGCTTCCATGACAATCCAGTAGATGATGATGACGTCATTGAAACAACACTTGCCTTCTAGTAGATGATGCATAATATTAAGCTAAGAAATATGAAAATTGTATGCAGCTTTGAAGAGTGCTGCAATAAAAAAGTCCATGAAGAGAATTCTTTAAGAAGGGTGGAGTGGGTGGACGGATGCTTACTGCACAAATACCTTCACCCAGTTTGAATCCAGCCTGTTAGATTTAGCTGAAAGGCAAATGAGTGAAAGTGTGGACAAGCGATCAGTCAACAGAAATTTCATACAGGGCTTTACCATTTCCAGATTTTCTCGCCCCCCCCCCCCCAATAGATTTTAATTTTTTCACAAAGATTGTCTCATATTACAGCCAGCCAACTGGAGATTTAAAGATATTTACCAAAGGGCAGTTACTCGCATAGATCTGCGAGAGGATGTTATGAATAGCACCAGAGTTATTACCCTTTGACGAAATGACGTAATCACCACTTGCGTCTCGCTTGCTACTTCATTCCCTCATCATAGATCATAGTCCAGGGGTGGGCAAGCTTTTGAAATCGTGAGCCACGATGAGCTCTAATATTTTACAGAAGAGCTAGACCAAGCGCAGATGGATAAAGTATTTATAAATGACCTGATTTTAAAATAATTAAAATAATTAAACATCATTGAATTAAATCAGTGTAGGGCTGGATCGAACATCCGAAAGGGCTGGACAGAACATCTGAAAGGGCTGGATAGAACATCTAATGGGCTGGATCGAACATTCGAAATGACTGGATCGAACATCCGAAAGAGTTGGATCGAACTTCCCAAAGGGTTGGATCGAACATCCGAAAGGGTTGGATCGAACACCCAAAAGAATTGGATCGAATATCCGAAAGGGCTGGATAGAACATCCGAAAGGGCTGGATCGAACATCCGAAAGGGCTGGATCGAACATACGAAAGGGCTGGATAGAACATCCGAAAGGGCTGGATAGAACATCCGAAAGGGCTGGATAGAACATCCGAAAGAGTTGGATCGAACTTCCCAAAGGGTTGGATCGAACATCCGAAAGGGTTGGATCGAACACCCAAAAGAATTGGATCGAATATCCGAAAGGGCTGGATAGAACATCCGAAAGGGCTGGATCGAACATCCGAAAGGGCTGGATCGAACATCCGAAAGGGCTGGATCGAACATACGAAAGGGCTGGATAGAACATCCGAAAGGGCTGGATAGAACATCCGAAAGGGCTGGATAGAACACCCGAAAGGGCTGGATAGAACATCCGAAAGGGCTGGATAGAACATCCGAAAGGGCTGGATAGAACATCCGAAAGGGCTGGATAGAACATCCGAAAGGGCTGGATAGAACATCCGAAAGGGGCCGTATTTGATCAGCAGACTTTACTTAGCCCCCCCCCCCCCGCCCGCCTCCCCATGTTCATAGAAATACTTGATTCAATGTCAAATACTTTAAAGGAGGACATTCGATCATTAAATATATCCGCACTTTGTACTGTGAGAATATATGACTACTTCTTTCAGATAATTCAAGCTGATTGCGTCATGAAATATACTCTCTGGACCTAAGTTCTACTCCGGCTTCACAAAGTAGATTATTTCTTTCGATGTAGAACTTAACCTTTAAAATTCGTAAATAAATATGGCGCTTTGAACAGGTGGCGATTTCAATTAAAAAATGTTTTTTATTTTAAATTAAGGATTTGTGTGACCACAGATGTATTATTTTTTTTTCCCGCAGAAACAAACTTTCAGCAATTACGGAACACACAGGTGTGCCCAGACCCGCCGAGGGGGGGGGGGGCAGGGGCGAATGCCCAGGGGCCCGGCGAGTTTTAGGGGCCCGGATTGAGCTGATCAATCAACTTTTGAAAATATAATTATCAGCATGGGGGGGGGGGTCATGACAGCCCTGCCCAGGGGCCTAAAATTTCTTTCGATGGGCCTGGGTGTGCCCACAGGCGAAATCAAACATAGGCGTTTCAAGTGTATGGCATAGGACTGGACTATCGTCATACAGCTGAATGTCGTGATTTAGTTCGATTAAGCATATACAAATAAAGACCAATAAACCGAGTTCGATTATAAAACTGAAAATAAAATGAATTGGGGGGAAAGTTTATGGCTGAGATTCGAGCGGGGATAATTTATCAGCGAAAAACACCAAGTTACACTAGGAGGGGGAGACAAACCCCCCGCCGTGGTTAAAACAGCCAAGGGCAGATAACTATTTAACTGGTTATTTCAAAATCAAATCCAATTACTTCATTTCCTCCATTACCTCGCCCGGCGAGTCGGTGGTGTGGGGGGATGGGGGTGGAGCTGTAGAAATCTCTGGCCCACCCATGTTCCCCCTCCCCCATACACCTTTGTTGTAGTCTTGGTGGCCAGAGGTCAACGACTCTTTGACCGATCATTCGGCCATTAGCGCTGGACTAGCCAAAATAGAAAAATGTCTGGTCCATTCAATTGTAAAAACATCAACTCTTTCCCCGTTTCCACTATAGCTAGGCAGCTACATTTGTTCCGTTGATGTGGACTTTTATAATGAAGTTATTGTTTTTTAGATATTTTTATAATAACATTTATAGTATTTTTTTTAAACGGGTTATTTAAATTGTGTAACATTATAGGTTATTTTACAATTATATGTAATGTTTCAGTTCAGTCTCATAAATTTCCTTCTCTGTGATGGAGCATTGTAGAATGCTGTCTTACAATCTGCATTAACCTATAATAGGTCATTCTTTAGTGTGACACTGTATATCTTGCTCATGATTGTACATTATTTATATGTACTTTTACAAGAAGCCTTTGTAGGTACATACCAAAGATATTTGAACAATTTCGGCACCTGATAGTTTGAATATGAAAAGATGGTAGACTTTTTCAGGTGCAACATGATCAAACAGTAACGGTACAATATGATCAAACAGTAATGGTACAACATGATCAAACAGTAACGGTACAACGTGATCAAACAGTAATGGTACAACATAAACAAACAGTAATGGTACAACATAAACAAACAGTAATGGTACAATATAATCAAACAGTAATGGTACAACATGATCAAACAGTAATGGTACAATATAATCAAACAGTAATGGTACAACATAAACAAACAGTAATGGTACAACATGATCAAACAGTAATGGTACAACATAATCAAACAGTAATGGTACAACAAAATCAAACAGTAATGGTACAACATGATCAAACAGTAATGGTACAACATGATCAAACAGTAATGGTACAACATGATCAAACAGTAACGGCAGTGGTCATGTAAGTTGTGGCTAAATTTAGATTTGTACTTGTTGTTTTGAACCCACGTGACATTCCCGAAAGTTCACATCAGTATTTATTTATTATAAATAAATCATAAATGCTTAAATGATAATTAATGATATAAATTGGCGTTGAAAATCTATTTTGGGGCCAAAGTTGAATACAATTCTATAGCAACAATGTTTAACGAAAAAAATACAAAGCCATTCTATTTTTTAGGATAAATCAGATAAAGCGTTGAGAATACACTCAGTACTACATTGTGCATCATGGGATAGGTCTTCAACAGATAGAGAGGTTCAATATTGTAATACGAATCAACTTCAATAAACTGAATATAGCATGAAGGGAACCGTTCCTAGGTCTATGTGGGTGGGGGGCTATTCAACAGCCTACCCCACAAACCCCCCCCCTCCCGCCCCGTATTTCCGCTGAGAAAAGGTCTCGCAGCTAATTCAAATTTCTTGCAAATCTGATAATTAAAAATATCATAAAAATGAAAGGGAAATCATCATTGTATTCATTATGGTGTATTTATTTGGAAAAATCAATTATTAGCATTCAAACAGAATCGATTATCATCTAGTCAAATGGAAGAGGAGAGTGGAGGGAAACTTCTTGGGGCATCGGGGCATTCATTGAGGTCTTTTGTTCTGCCTCCCAGTGAACTCCTCTTCATATGGTTCAACTGAAACCGCAATTTGTTGGGGGGCCGCCCCCCCCCCCCTTGTTGTCGCCCCGGTGCTGGTTTTTGGTTTTTCCCCGCCCGCCCCGCCCCCCCGGCTGTGTGCCGCCGCCCGCCGGGCCGGGGGGGGGGGGTGGTGGCGCATGATCCGTTTGTTTGACAAAATGTGAGAACCGCCAATCCAAAGCCGGACCTACAGAACACACACACACACACGCACACACACACACACACACTGTCAGAAGATTGAATTAGCTCTAATTGAGAATAATCGCGGCTTTTATTTCCAATGCAAAACAAAGAAAAATTTTTTCAGCCACCTTTCTGCTCTGTGTTATATTGTTTTTTTTATTTATTTGTTATTGTCGTATTTTTTTGTTATTTGTTACTTTCAAGCCAGAAATAAACAAGGTTACATTTAAAAAATAAAGAATGACAGGTGTGTTTTGCCTCCCCTTGTAAACGACATCAAAATGTTATACAAGGTCGTCTGGGTTGTTTCCCCTGGTGAATAAAAAAACAAAAACAGAAAAACAACAAAAATCAACACAAAAAAAACGAATTTAAGTAAAGTTTTTTGTGTTCCAGAAATTTAATAAGCATTTCTACACAGAGATGTGTAAAGTAAATTTGTTGGAACGGCAATAACATAAAAAATTGTTCCCATTTTAACAAATTCAGCGGTCTACACTAACATTGTTCCAGTATTGCTGTCTAAATCGACGAAAACCGAGGCAAACGATGAGCAACTGCAAGTGAGACTTGACATCTGCTGTTACGTTCAGGTTATGTTATCACCCTTGTGTCTGGATACTTACGGTTCAGGTTATGTTATCGCCCTTGTGTCTGGATACTTACGGTTCAGGTTATGTTATCGCCCTTGTGTCTGGATACTTACGGTTCAGGTTATGTTATCGCCCTTGTGTCTGGATACTTACGGTTCAGGTTATGTTATCGCCCTTGTGTCTGGATACAAATCTTAACCATGGGGCTGACTTCTGCCGCTTCGGTCTGGTCTCTTGTGGTAGTTCAAGTATATCGCCCTTTGTTATGCAAACTTGATCACTGTACCGTGGACGTCAAGGATAAGTCAACGGTATCTAAGGTCAAACGTTCAACCAATCAGCGGTTTACTAGAACAGCAGTCATCAATCATTATAAGAAATGCACAAACTACAGGTCATTGCTTTTAGTTCACGATGAGTCTGATACCTACACTTAGGTTGCTCGTTTTGGTCTGTAGCGGTGGTAATGGTTGCAGTGGTGGTAGTGGTGGTAGTGATGGTAGTTATGGTAGTGGTGGTAGTGTTTGTAGTGATGGTAGTGGTTGTAGTGGTTGTAGTTACCTCTGTAACTCTTACCCTAAATGGACTTATTGGATCTTACTTCTGCTATTATTTTTTTTTTGTCATTTTTGTTGGCTATTATGTCTCCTCCGTCTCCGTATCTCTCTCTCCCTCCACCTCCTCTCTCGCTCCCTCTCACTCTCCCTCCCCTCTCTCTCCCTCCCTCTCTCTCTCTCTCTCTTTATCTCTCTCTCTCGCTCTCTCTCTGTTTCTCTCTCTCTCGCTCTCTCTCTCGCTCTCTCTCTCTCGCTCTCTCTCTCTCGCTCTCTCTCTCTCGCTCTCTCTCTCTCTCGCTCTTTCTCTGTTTCTCTCTCTCTCGCTCTCTCTCTCGCTCTCTCTCTCTCGCTCTCTCTCTCTCGCTCTCTCTCTCTCGCTCTCTCTCTGTTTCTCTCTCTCTCGCTCTCTCTCTCTCGCTCTCTCTGTCTCGCTCTCTCTCTCGCTCTCTCTCTCTCTCTCTCTCTCTCTCTCGCTCTCTCTCTCTCGCTCTCTCTCTGTTTCTCTCTCTCTCGCTCTCTCTCTCTCGCTCTCTCTCTCTCGCTCTCTCTCTCTCGCTCTCTCTCTCTCTCGCTCTCTCTCTGTTTCTCTCTCTCTCGCTCTCTCTCTCTCGCTCTCTCTCTCTCGCTCTCTCTCTCGCTCTCTCTCTCTCTCTCTCTCTCTCTCTCGCTCTCTCTCTCTCTCGCTCTCTCTCTGTTTCTCTCTCTCTCGCTCTCTCTCTCTCGCTCTCTCTCTCTCGCTCTCTCTCCCTCCCCTCCCTCTCTCCCTCTCCCTCTCTCTCTTCTCTCTCTCTCTCTCTCTCTCTCTCGCTCTCTCTCTATTTATCTCTCTCTCTCTCTCCCTCTATTTCTCTCCCTTTCTGTCTTTCTCCCTATCGGTCTTTATCTTTCTCTCTCTCTCTATCTTCCCTGTGCCTTCAATGAGAAGGTTAGATGTATAACATTGTTTGAGTACTTTCTTATCTTCTATTTATAGCGACACATCAAAATAGTCAGTTCATCAAATTTTACTGCATTTTATTTAATTTTAAGAAACGCCAAACGAAAATTTCTAAAAGTAATTATGTTGATATTATTTTAATTTTTTAATAGTATAACTGTCACTCGTGTTAGCGCTAACAGCTTCGGGTCCAAAAAAAGATCTATTTTTGATAACAAAAACATATTTCAATGACGTCATATCCTGCTGAAGATTTCCCGAACAGTTGATGGTCTCTTGAATTATACTCTAGAAACCATCGCTTAATCTTATGTTTCATATTGTGAAAAGACAAAGAAGAACATCAATTTACTTTGCAGCAGTTCTAGCAGTCATTTTATTGTCAGACAAAATCTTTATTCAGCACTGATTAGGAGGGATACATATTTCTCGATGTTTGTTTTTTCTATAATGGCCTTCGGTTTTGATTGAAAACTCGATGATATTAATGAAAGGATGACATATATTTCTTGATTCTATATATAGCATTGAGACAGCGTGCATGTGACCAATTAACACATTTACCTTGTAGTCAAGGTAACAACATGGAACCCAGCAACATGAGGGCAGGAAATGGATTTAGCCCAAACATATATCAAGAGCTAATTATGCCATTTACTAATAGTGGCTTTCTAGTGTGTCTAAACTCTAATAGTGTAGCACCTAAACATTCATACATAATAAAAAAAATGGCGGATTTCGGGTAAACCCATTCTAATTAATAATCCGCTTTCTGTAGGATTTATATTCTATACTATGTATGTTATAAAATATTCTAGCAGTTGTTGGTGGCAGTGTGTACCAGTATCAGATGGGCATCCAATTGGTGGGAGTGCGTGATCAGCAAGGGCCCCAGTTTAAGGAAATGTGTGATCAGAGGGTCTTCATTTGATGGGAGTTGTGATCAGAGGCGCGCAGGTTGGTGTGAGTGTGTCCTCAGAGGGGCCCCATTTGGTGGGAGTGTTTTATCATATGGGCCCCATTTGGTAAGAGTGTGTGATCACAGGGGCCCGAGTTGCGGGAGTGAGTGATCAGAGGGGCCACAGTTGGTGGGAGTACGTGATCAGCAAGGGGCCCAGTTTATTGAAATGTGTGATAACAGGGGCCCCATTGGGTGGGAGTGTGTGATCAGAGAGGCCCAATTGTAAAGAGCGTGTGATAAGAGGGGCCCCAGTTGATGTCAATCTTTAGGGGGACCATGATTGGCTGGCGGCAGCGCTGATGGGGGTCATATCCAACATGCGTAGCTTGGGATTTGAACCAGTTTTCTGCGCCATTTGGGTTATGCCGTCAACCAAACCGTAAACCAGCAATCAAAGTTCTAGCCATCATAGACATGACTGCACTAGTCAAAGTATAATGACTCGCTGACTGCACTAGTCAAAGTATAATGACTCGCTGACTGCACTAGTCGATGTGTAATGACTCGCTGACTGCACTAGTCAAAGTATAATGACTCGCTGATTGCACTAGTCGATGTGTAATGACTCGCTGACTGCACTAGTCAAAGTATAATGACTCGCTGACTGCACTAGTCAAAGTATAATGACTCGCTGACTGCACTAGTCAAAGTATAATGACTCGCTGACTGCACTAGTCGATGTGAAATGACTCGCTGACTGCACTAGTCAAAGTATAATGACTCGCTGACTGCACTAGTCGATGTGTAATGACTCGCTGACTGCACTAGTCAAAGTATAATGACTCGCTGACTGCACTAGTCGATGTGTAATGACTCGCTGACTGCACTAGTCAAAGTATAATGACTCGCTGACTGCACTAGTCGATGTGTAATGACTCGCTGACTGCACTAGTCAAAGTATAATGACTCGCTGACTGCACTAGTCGATGTGTAATGACTCGCTGACTGCACTAGTCGATGTGTAATGACTCGCTGACTGCACTAGTCGATGTGTAATGACTCGCTGACTGCACTAGTCAAAGTATAATGACTCGCTGACTGCACTAGTTGATGTGTAATGACTTGCTGACTGCACTAGTCAAAGTATAATGACTCGCTGACTGCACTAGTCAAAGTATAATGACTCGCTGACTGCACTAGTCGATGTGTAATGACTCGCTGACTGCACTAGTCAAAGTATAATGACTCGCTGACTGCACTAGTCGATGTGTAATGTCTCGCTGACTGCACTAGTCAAAGTATAATGACTCGCTGACTGCACTAGTCAAAGTATAATGACTCGCTGACTGCACTAGTCGATGTGTAATGACTCGCTGACTGCACTAGTCAAAGTATAATGACTCGCTGATTGCACTAGTCGATGTGTAATGACTCGCTGACTGCACTAGTCAAAGTATAATGACTCGCTGACTGCACTAGTCAAAGTATAATGACTCGCTGACTGCACTAGTCAAAGTATAATGACTCGCTGACTGCACTAGTCGATGTGTAATGACTCGCTGACTGCACTAGTCAAAGTATAATGACTCGCTGACTGCACTAGTCGATGTGTAATGACTCGCTGACTGCACTAGTCAAAGTATAATGACTCGCTGACTGCACTAGTCGATGTGTAATGACTCGCTGACTGCACTAGTCAAAGTATAATGACTCGCTGACTGCACTAGTCGATGTGTAATGACTCGCTGACTGCACTAGTCAAAGTATAATGACTCGCTGACTGCACTAGTCGATGTGTAATGACTCGCTGACTGCACTAGTCGATGTGTAATGACTCGCTGACTGCACTAGTCGATGTGTAATGACTCGCTGACTGCACTAGTCGATGTGTAATGACTCGCTGACTGCACTAGTCAAAGTATAATTACTCGCTGACTGCACTAGTCAAAGTATGATGACTCGCTGACTGCACTAGTCGATGTGTAATGACTCGCTGACTGCACTAGTCGATGTGTAATGACTCGCTGACTGCACTAGTCGATGTGTAATGACTCGCTGACTGCACTAGTCAAAGTATAATGACTCGCTGACTGCACTAGTCAAAGTATAATGACTCGCTGACTGCACTAGTCAAAGTATAATGACTCGCTGACTGCACTAGTCGATGTGTAATGACCAGCTGACTGCACTAGTCAAAGTATAATGACTCGCTGACTGCACTAGTCGATGTGTAATGACTCGCTGACTGCACTAGTCGATGTGTAATGACTCGCTGACTGCACTAGTCGATGTGTAATGACTCGCTGACTGCACTAGTCAAAGTATAATGACTCGCTGACTGCACTAGTCAAAGTATGATGACTCGCTGACTGCACTAGTCGATGTGTAATGACTCGCTGACTGCACTAGTCGATGTGTAATGACCTGCTGACTGCACTAGTCAAAGTATAATGACTCGCTGACTGCACTAGTCGATGTGTAATGACTCGCTGACTGCACTAGTCAAAGTATAATGACTCGCTGACTGCACTAGTCGATGTGTAATGACTCGCTGACTGCACTAGTCAAAGTATAATGACTCGCTGACTGCACTAGTCAAAGTATAATGACTCGCTGACTGCACTAGTCAAAGTATAATGACTCGCTGACTGCACTAGTCGATGTGTAATGACTCGCTGACTGCACTAGTCGATGTGTAATGACTCGGTGACTGCACTAGTCAAAGTATAATGACTCGCTGACTGCACTAGTCGATTTGTAATGTCTCGATGACTGCACTAGTCAAAGTATAATGACTCGCTGACTGCACTAGTCAAAGTATAATGACTCGCTGACTGCACTAGTCGATGTGTAATGACTAGCTGACTGCACTAGTCAAAGTATAATGACTCGCTGACTGCACTAGTCGATGTGTAATGACTCGCTGACTGCACTAGTCGATGTGTAATGACTCGCTGACTGCACTAGTCAAAGTATAATGACTCGCTGACTGCACTAGTCAAAGTATGATGACTCGCTGACTGCACTAGTCGATGTGTAATGACTCGCTGACTGCACTAGTCGATGTGTAATGACTCGCTGACTGCACTAGTCAAAGTATAATGACTCGCTGACTGCACTAGTCGATGTGTAATGACTCGCTGACTGCACTAGTCAAAGTATAATGACTCGCTGACTGCACTAGTCGATGTGTAATGACTCGCTGACTGCACTAGTCAAAGTATAATGACTCGCTGACTGCACTAGTCGATGTGTAATGACTCGCTGACTGCACTAGTCAAAGTATAATGACTCGCTGACTGCACTAGTCAAAGTATAATGACTCGCTGACTGCACTAGTCAAAGTATAATGACTCGCTGACTGCACTAGTCGATGTGTAATGACTCGCTGACTGCACTAGTCGATGTGTAATGACTCGCTGACTGCACTAGTCAAAGTATAATGACTCGCTGACTGCACTAGTTGATGTGTAATGACTTGCTGACTGCACTAGTCAAAGTATAATTACTCGCTGACTGCACTAGTCAAAGTATAATGACTCGCTGACTGCACTAGTCGATGTGTAATGACTCGCTGACTGCACTAGTCAAAGTATAATGACTCGCTGACTGCACTAGTCGATGTGTAATGTCTCGCTGACTGCACTAGTCAAAGTATAATGACTCGCTGACTGCACTAGTCAAAGTATAATGACTCGCTGACTGCACTAGTCGATGTGTAATGACTCGCTGACTGCACTAGTCAAAGTATAATGACTAGCTGACTGCACTAGTCGATGTGTAATGACTCGCTGACTGCACTAGTCGATGTGTAATGACTCGCTGACTGCACTAGTCAAAGTATAATGACTCGCTGACTGCACTAGTCGATGTGTAATGACTCGCTGACTGCACTAGTCAAAGTATAATGACTCGCTGACTGCACTAGTCAAAGTATAATGACTCGCTGACTGCACTAGTCGATGTGTAATGACTCGCTGACTGCACTAGTCAAAGTATAATGACTCGCTGACTGCACTAGTCGATGTGTAATGACTAGCTGACTGCACTAGTCAAAGTATAATGACTCGCTGACTGCACTAGTCGATGTGTAATGACTTCTGACTTCACTAGTCAAAGTATAATGACTCGCTTGTATAAAAGTGTTTGTGTTTCGCTAATTAATAAGTCTGTTTTTATGTTTCTATTTATTCTACTTCACACCATCCATAAATTGATTCCCAACCTTTGTTTATGTCAAACCAGGTCAAAGCCTTTCTCAAATAATTCAAAAGACTTAAGTATCTGTTTTGTCACTGTTATTCTAGACCAGGTCATTTTTAGATTATCACTCATCTCTTTATCAGTCGATTCCCCCAACCCCATGGTAAAAACTGATTTGTTGCATCAGAGAATTATTAAAAGACAGCCAGCCCAATACAATTCAGGGGGGGGGCCTTGTACTTATGAGCCCTCGTCGTGTATAATAATCTGGTATAAAAATATGAGCAATGGCCGTTTGGGATCATCGGGGCCCAGTTGGTGGAGACTGTCAGGGGGGCCCAACGTTACTTGGTGGCAGCCCTGCGTGTATTCATCAAGATACATCGGTTTGCTCTGAAAAGAGAAATATATATAATTAAATGTAACCCGGTGAAATAGGAGATAACTCTTGATCAACGAAAAATCATGATCGAAGACTGAAAGTTTCAAGGGGAGAGAAATACTTGAGGAAGAAAAATATATATAAATATACATACAGTCGGGAGTGGAGTGAAAAAAAAAGAGAATTTAAAAAACTTGACGTTGTGTGTGTGTGGGGTGGGGGGGGAGTTGGGGCGGGAAAGGGGGGCGTTGGGGCAATTGAGGTTCTGGACAACCGCCCCGTGTAAGTCTAAGCTGTGACGTGTTGATGGTAAGAAAACATGGGAATCTCTTCTGGGCGATAGACACGATAGACCAGTCAGTCTATTCAGCGAGAAGTGTCTTGTTGATATAAGAAGACGATCAACAAGATCTTTACTCTCTCTCTCTCTTTTTTTTTTTTCTTTTTCTTTCAAGTTGGATAGAGAGATCGCCTCACAATAAGCAAAAGCCAGTCAAACTGGCAACTTTGGGGAAACGCTTGTGATTTTAAAAAAAAAACCTGGCCATTTTGTATAATTTTATTTTGGCTTTTTTTTACTTTTTAAGCGTTTATTTTTTTCTTACGAGAGTAATTGGTGTACTACTGGGGCAGAGGATCTCAAAGTGAGGTCAGCAACCCACCACAAGTGGTCGACTAATATTGTGATAGATACTTGATCGAATTTTTTTTTTTAAATAATTTGAAATATTTCGTTATTTAATTTTTTTTTTCCTGTTTAAGTTGTGTATAACTCTGTTTCTGTATCCATCTCTCTCTCTCTCTCTCTCTCTGTCTCTCTCTCTCTCTCGCTCTCGCTCTCTCTCTCTCTCTCTCTCTCTCTCGCTCTCTCTCTCTCTTTCTCTCTCTTCTCTCTCTCTCTCTTTCTCTCTCGCTCTCTTTCTTTTTTCTCTCACTCTCACTAGCTCGCTCTCCCTCTCTTTCTCTCTCTCTCTTTCTCTCATGCTCTTTTTCTTTTTTTCTCTCACTCTCACTAGCTCGCTCTCCCTCTCTTTCTCTCTCTCTCTTTCTCTCTTCAAAGTTGACCTAGACTTTGTAAGTGTGTGTGTGTGTGTGTGTGTGTGTATGTATGTGTGTGTGCACGCCAGAATGTGTAGATATGTGTTTTTAATATCGCCTTTTTTATTCCAGAAGTAGACCCATGTAAATATTGACACACACCCCTCTACTCAATCCCCTCCTCCCCCCGTTCTTACAATTTTAACTGTCTGAGCTGAAAACGTTCTAGAATATACAATCCACTAAATTAGTACCTTTTTAAAACAGAATTATCTTCTCATCTATCACGGTATCTTCAGGTTTATAGAAGACATTGTCAAATGATATAAAATATAGTCGAAACGCTATAAATAGATCATTTCTTATAGTAACACTGATAGATAGATACTGTAAAGATACTTCAGTGGCTCTGATGCGTGTAGCCAGGAAGCTAGGTACGAAACTGACTTTGGGTTCAAATCCCGGTTATGACTTACTTGACTTAAACCTCTGACTCCACGTGGGAGCATAGGGCCTCAACAACGCTCTTCCAGCGAACTCTGTTTTGGGCGTCTCTCTTCAGCTGAGCCCACGTCCATCCAGCTGCCTTCATCTCTTGCTCAGTGCAGCGTCTCCATGTCTCCTTTGGCCTGCCTGCTCTTCTCTTTCCCTGCGGGTTCCACTCTAGCGCCTGCCTTGTGACATTGTCTGGGCTCTTTCGCAGAGTGTGGCCAATCCAGCCCCATTTTCTCTTCCGGATCTCTTGTTCAATGGGGGTCTGCTTTGTTCTTTCCCACAGGGCGGTATTGGAGATTTTTTTCTGACCATCTGATATGTAAGATTTTGCGGAGGCATCTGTTAATGAACACCTGCAGTTTTGTGGTGGTTGTCTTGGTCAGTCTCCAGGTTTCTGAACCATATAGTAGCACTGCTTTCACGTTGGTGTTGAAGATCGGACTTTTGTCAGCCTAGAAAGTGCGGTAGAGTTCCAGATGGGACGCAAGGTATTGAAGGTGTGCCTGGCTTTGTTGATGCGGCTTCTGATGTCTTCGTCTGCTCCTCCATCCTTGCTCACCACACTGCCCAGGTAGACAAACTTGTCCACTTCACCGATGTTGGATCCTTGTAGTTGGATTGGATCTTGTTGCTTGTTGTTTATCCGTATGGTTTCTGTCTTTTTGGTGTTGATGTTGAGCCCAATTTTGTTTGCTTTGTCTGCGAGCCTATTCAGTTTCTGTTGTGCATCTTGTTGCCGGTGTGACAGTAGGCTGACGTCATCCGCGAAGTCGAGGTCTTCAAGCTGCTTGGTGAAGGTCCATCGAATTCCTGTGTTTGCATTCTCAGTGGACTTCTTCATGATCCAGTCCACTACCAGAAGGAAGATGGTCGGCGACAACAAACAGCCCTGCCTCACTCCGGTCCTGATCTCAAAAGGCTCCGTCAGCTTGCCTTTGTGGATAACCTGGCATGTGGAACTGGCGTACATTTGTTGGATGATGGCGATGAACTTGGGTGGGATCCCGTAGTGTGCCATGAGGTTCCAGACAACATCCCGGTCCACGCTGTCAAAGGCCTTCTCGAAGTCCACGAAGACTGAGTAGAGTGGAGACTGCCATTCAAGGGACTGCTCTATAATGATGCGCAGGGTGGCGATG
Source organism: Bulinus truncatus (assembly GCA_021962125.1). NCBI lineage: Eukaryota > Metazoa > Mollusca > Gastropoda > Planorbidae > Bulinus > Bulinus truncatus. The sequence goes on from JAGDYQ010000089.1 coordinate 862,656, forward strand.
TGGTCGGTGCACGACTTGTCCTGCCGAAAGCCTGCCTGTTCGTTTCTTAGTCTTTTGTCTAAAGCCTCCTTCAGTCTCTCTAGCATGATGCGCGTCAAGATCTTGCTGGGAACAGACAGGAGCATGATGCCTCGCCAGTTGTTACAGTTGGATAGGTCACCTTTCTTCGGGAGCTTGACGAGGTGCCCTTGTCTCCATTCAGCAGGTATTTGTTCTTGCGTCCAGACTTTCTGGAGCAGAGGGAGAAGCATGTTTGTTGTTGTGGGGACATCGGCTTTCAGGGCTTCTGGTGGTATGCCGTCTGGACCTGCGGCTTTGCCTGATTTGATATTCTTCACCGCCTTAGTGATCTCCACCTTAGTGGGGGGAGGGGGTTGGTGTTGACATCTAGAAGACTGTCTGCTGGTGGTATAGTAGGGGGTTGTTTTGGTGGGGGTCTGTTCAGAATTTCTGTCTCCTGACTTTTAGTTGTGATGGTTTTCCCGTCTTTGTCTTTCACAGAGCACATTTGCTGCGTGTTCTTGCCTGCCAGGGTCCTGGTAATTTCGTACAGACTCTTCATATCTCTCTTGCCTGCTGCTGTTTCTGCCTCCTCCGTTAGGTCGTGGATGAATTTCCTCTTGTCTGCTCTGGCGCTCTTCTTCACTTTCTTGTTTATTTCCGAGTACTTTGCCTGCAGGTCTCTTTTCTCCTGTTGGTCATGACTATGGTTGATCCTCTCTTTCAATGTTTTCCTCTCCTCCACGAGGTCCCAGGTGCTTGCGGTCAGCCACTCCTTGCGCTTTTTTGTCTTCTTTCCCAGGGCTTCTTTGCAGGTATCTGTCCAGCTCTTTTTAATCTCCTGCCAGTGTTCCTCTATTGTTTTCTCAGCCAAGTCAGCTAGTGCCTCAAAGCGGTTTTTCAGGCTGCATTGGTACTCTGTGGTTTTTCTGGTGTCTTTCAGGCTCTGGACGTTGTACTTGAAGGAGGGTCTCTGTGCTTTGTCCTTGTGGGCTCTCAGCTTCAGTTTCACGGTAGCCTGCACTAGGTGATGGCCTGATGCAGCGTCTGCTCCTCGTTTCACCCTCACATCCAGAAGGCTTCTCCTCCACTTGCGGCCGATGGAAATGTGGTCTATCTGGTTCTTTGTTTTTCCATCAGGGGATATCCAGGTCTTCTTGTGGATGTTTGTGTGAGGGAAGATGGTGCCTCCAATGACTAGGTCATTGAAAGCGCAGAAATCCGTGAACAGTTCTCCATTGTTGTTCATATCTCCGATGCCATGTTTGCCCATGATGAGCTCTTTATTTGTGTTGTCGTTGCCTACTTTGGCGTTCAGGTCCCCCATCAGTAACTTGAGGTCTCTTCTGTGCACTTTGTCAATGGTATTTTGTAAGGCACTGTAGAAGTTGTTTTTTCTCTTCTTCATCTGCCGTGTTGGTGAGGGCGTAGCACTGTATGATGGTGACGTTTCTTCCCTTTGATTTGAATCGTGCTGTCAGTATCCTTGCAGAGACAGGCTCCCACTCTATCAGTGCCTTGGCTGCATCTGGTGTCATGAGCAGTCCAATTCCCTGTACATGTTCTTCTTCTGGCCCAGAGTAGATGAAAGTTTCTCCACTTGCCTGTTTGGGTTGTCCATTTCCATTCCATCTGGTTTCGCACAGTCCTAAAATTTGGAGCCCATATCGTTTCATCTCTTTCGCGACTTGTGCTGCCTTGTCACTTTCATACAGGGTTCGGATGTTCCAGGTTCCGATCTTGGTTTTGGTCTTGGCTGTCAGAAGATAGGTCGGCGCACTGACTTCCCGAAGGCTTTCACCAGCTCGCGTCATAAGCTCTACTGGAGAGATATCTTCATCCTCAGCTAAGTTGCTTTCTAAGTTCGTTGTTTTGGTTTCTATAACAAGTTTGTTTTTTACCGGAGTGGGTTGTTAACCCCCAGCCCAACCCCCAACCTGGAGGACCAGTGGACTGCTTTTCGTCTGGCCTCTACCCGTCGACCTGTCTGGCATGGGAGGCCCTGCCAGGAGCACGAGGCTCCAGCCAGCTTAGCTCTCAGGGTTATCAAAGCACGCAAGCCCCCCCCTTCCCCACCGCGGCAAGGTGGCAGTCCTTGGGGAGGAAATCCCGGTTATTGAAGACACTTTTGATGTTCTGTGAGATTTCAGAGTCAAGAATGAACATTTACCTGAAAAATGTTTATAAACATCACATTAATAAACTCTCTAAATGAATGATGTATTTTTTCATGATGTTTTGACGCCTTCAGACATTTTACATCTTTGCTGCATTTTGAACTAGAGAGTATAGAATTCTGTAGTGTCAGTAACAAATGAGTTGTACATTTGTATTAGAGAGTATAGAATCCTGTAAAGTTAGTAAACAAACAAATGAGTTTAACATTTGTAGTAGAGAGTATAGAATCATGTAGTGTTAGTAAACAAACAAATGAGTTGAACATTTGTAGTAGAGAGTATAGAATCCTGTAGTGTTAGTAAACAAACAAATGAGTTGAACATTTGTAGTAGAGAGTATAGAATCATGTAGTGTTAGTAAACAAATAAATGAGTTTAACATTTGTAGTAGAGAGTATAGAATCATGTAGTGTTAGTAAACAAACAAATGAGTTGAACACATCCAGTAACGGAATGTTGTTTGCTTTCACGTTACGTTTCTAAGGTCCTGCTTTTGTCCTGTCATCCTGCAGGGCCGCAGCCAGACAATCTGGGGCCCCCTGACTCACTCTGACAAGTGACGCCCTTTTGTTCCCGTTCTCCCCCTGGAAGTGACCAGCTCCGTTAGCAGCAGTGTCAAATAGAATAAAACAACTTCCGGAAAGGACGGGGGGGGCCTCCAAGCTCTGGGTGCACATAACAAGTCTTTGGGCTTCTTACTCCTCTATGGCGGCCCTGTAAACTGACTTTAACGTTTGTTATTTTTTTTCTAAAAGAGCCTATACTCTCTAAATATAGTTCAGTACCATTTAAAGAAACTTTAATGCTCTCTGACTATGTCTTCTGTTTTGAAAAAAACTCAAATACTCTCTATGTCTACTGTTGAAGAAATTCTAATACTCTCTATGTCTACTGTTGAAGAAATTCTAATACTCTCAGACTAAGTCTAATGTTAAAAGAAACTCTATTGCTCTCTAGATTTGTTTACTGTTCAAGAAACTCTAATACTCTCCAATTCTGCTCTTTAAGAAACTGGAAAGTCTGTTCTATACAAAAACTCTAATACTCTCTCTGTTGAAGAAATTCTAATACTCTTAGACTAAGTCTAATGTTAAAAGAAACTCTATTGCTCTCTAGATTTGTTTACTGTTCAAGAAACTCTAATACTCTCCAATTCTGCTCTTTAAGAAACTCGAATACTCTCCAATTCTGCTCTATAAGAAACTCTAATACTCTCTAACTAAGTCCACTGTTCAAGAAACTGTAATAAACCATTCGACCAGACGGAAGGTCTACGTTAACCCATCTATCTGGATTTTGTTTTCTCATACCTCCCTCCACCCACCCCCCCAACCTTCGCGCCTTTGGGCATCTCCAAAATTTATGCTCCCATCAGGGGGTCGAGGTCATATAGAGGCCACAAGACCAGCATTTCGGTACTAGAATTATTTCTCTGTACATCTTCCATCATTTTCGTGTCGATTTTTTTTTCTTTCCAAATCGATATTATTTTTTTTTAAATCCAGAGCAAAGGTTCGAATAAATCCAGAGACTTGGGGTCGTTATTTCCACGTCTCTTTGACGCTAACTGGGGTAAACGTGGCCATCTTTATTTGCACAGGGGTCACTGTTGTATGACCCATCACGCGCATGCGCAGAGAGATATTAAAAAAAACACAAAAGGTATAAAACTGAACATGTTTGCAATAAATAGAAGTTGAATGAGTGTTGTATCATTGTTTATGATGTTGAATGAGTGTTGTATCATTGTTTATGATGTTGAATGAGTGTTGTATCATTGTTTATGATGTTGAATGAGTGTTGTATCATTGTTTATGATGTTGAATGAGTGTTGTATCATTGTTTATGATGTTGAATGAGTGTTGTATCATTGTTTATGAGGTTGAATGATAGATGGACAGATAGACAGCCAGGCGGACGAACGCGTAGATAGTTAGATGGATAGATGGATTGATGAATGGATGGATGGGAGGATGGATGGATGGATGGATAGATAGATAGATAGATATACAGACAGACAGACAGACAGACAGACAGACAGATAGATAGATAGATAGATAGATAGATAGATAGATAGATAGATAGATAGATAGATAGATATGATGTTGAATGAGTGTTGTATCATTGTTTATGATGTTGAATGAGTGTTGTATCATTGTTTATGAGGTTGAATGATAGATGGACAGATAGACAGCCAGGCGGACGAACGCGTAGATAGTTAGATGGATAGATGGATTGATGAATGGATGGATGGGAGGATGGATGGATGGATGGATAGATAGATAGATAGATATACAGACAGACAGACAGACAGATAGATAGATAGATAGATAGATAGATAGATAGATAGATAGATATACAGACAGACAGACAGATAGATAGATAGATAGATAGATAGATAGATAGATAGATAGATAGATAGATAGATAGATAGATAGATAGATAGGTAGGTAGGTAGGTAGGCAGGCAGGCAGGCAGGCAGGCAGGCAGGCAGGCAGGCAGGCAGGCAGGCAGGCAGGCAGGCAGGCAGGCAGGCAGGCAGGCAGGCAGGCAGGCAGGCAGGCAGGTAGGTAGGTAGGTAGGTAGGTAGGTAGGTAGGTAGATTAGATAGATTAGATAGATAGATAGATAGATAGATAGATAGATAGATAGATAGATAGATAGATAGATAGATAGATAGATAGATAGATAGATAGATAGATAGATAGATAGATAGATAGATAGATAGATAGATAGATAGATAGATAGATAGATAGATAGATAGATAGATAGATAGATAGATAGATAGATAGATAGATAGATAGATAGATAGATAGATAGATAGATAGATAGATAGATAGATAGATAGATAGATAGATAGATAGATAGATAGATAGATAGATAGATAGATAGATAGATAACATTAGAATAACATACACTCTGACAATCTAACAAGAAATCTTCAACAAGCGCCGCCCAACTATAACAACAAAATACTGACACGACCAGAGACACAAACAAAAGAAAGTGAGGAAATGACAGACACAATCTCTTAACACTTTCACTTTCACTTTCACGCTAGTTGTGAACGGTCAGTCGAAGGTTCAATATGGTCAGCTGATATGGAGTCTGTCTTAAGAGCCTCGTTATATAGGAAATTTCCGTTTTTTATTTTTTATTCTATGTATTTATTGTTCAATTGCTGCAATAAATTAGCTATAAACGCTATTGTTGGAATGGATTGTTTTCGTCTCAACTTAATGAATTTTTATTTCAATGCTTAGTTATAATAATTGTTCTGTTAAAATGTTATTATTGTAAGGGGGGAGGGGGTTGCTGTTAACTTATTTTTTCAAGTTGAATGGGAAAATCCTGTCTGTGTTGAAAATGTCTGCATAGATAATGAAGGATTTTAAAAACAGTTCATTTTTTTTCTTTTGTTTGTTTGTTATTTTTTTGCCCTTAAATATAAATCGAGAAGCTATCGAGAAATATTTTATACAGACAACACACGCAAATAAAAAAAAAATTGGATTATACATTGGACGCTTGACCGATTACCTGGCCACAAAGCGGCTGTTTTCACTTTAGAATTTTCCCAAACGTTGTTGCCAGTATGCCTTTTGACACTTTAAGAATTCTTCTTCTTAGCAAAGCCAAATTACGAGGAGAAAAAAAAAACACATTTGGCTGTTTCCCCTTAATTCGTATTCTAACTTTTCTTGTAGCAATTTTTTTTATATATCTAAAGCAGTTTGATATTTAAAGGGGTTTAGCAAACAATGATATATTCCCCCAATTTCCAGAACCACAAAGAAAACTAGACAGGTCAATTTATTCTAATTATCTGCTTAGTTAATGCAATGTTTCAACACAAACAAAGTTGATTTATATGAAAGTCTTGCGCTAGCTTAAAATTTGTAGACGAATGTAATACTGTTTAAAATGTTTAATAAATCATTTAACTTTCTTTTCTTATTTCCTTTTGAAAACATTTTATTTGCATAATGACGTCATCAAACGTAGATGTGTTAGAAACACTCGACCCCTTTTTGAAAATTTTAATGATGTTTAATTGATACAAATGGCAGATAGTTTAATATGGCGTAATGACGTCATCAGACGTAGATGTGTTATAAAGCTCTCTCGACACCTTTTTTTTAATGATGTTTAATTGAGACAGATGGCAAATAGTTTAATAGAATAAGCTGAAATATGGCGAAATGGCGTCGACAATCTAATCCCACCGGGGGGGGGGGGGGGGCCTTTATTTCTCCACAACCTCCAACCCACCATTTCCGGTTTTATAAATAATTAACGTTTTAAAACCCTGACACCACCACCACCACCCCTCAAACCCCCACTAGGGCTTGGGGGTGGGGGGAGGGGGAAGAGACGAGCGTTGCGGTTTCCTCCATCCTGTCCCTGCAAGGTATATTACTTACGTACGGTTCTCCGACATTTGGAATATCACAACCGCTTCAATCAAGAGTAAATACAACCGTTCAGGCACCTTGTTGTGCCTCCAACGTCAATGAACCGCCGGACACTGTGGTAGCTTTGTAACGACACTATATTATTTACAGAATGTTGAGGTGCATCCCCCTGATCTGCATGATTTACTTCAATGCGCCTATTTTATTATCTGTTTCGAGTATGTTAGCATATATAAGCCATTAAGTATATAAAAAAGATGTACTATTAAAAAACTATGAGTACTCCATACTTAGATCACGTGAGCGATGAACTAGTACAAGCCTATTAGAAACATTACCTAAATAGATCACTTGAGTGATGTACTAGTACAATACTATTAGAAACATTACCTAAATAGATCACTTGAGTGATGTACTAGTACAATACTATTAGAAACATTACCTAAATAGTTATAAAGTTTATAAATATTTCATACTAAAAAACCAACTATAAAATAAATTAAAAAAAAAATGTTGTAGGTAGCATAATCACTCCACGAAAGCTCGGATTGTATTCTGGGTTTTGAACCAGCGAAATGTGTCTTCCCACTCAGACAAACTGTCTCGCTGCCAGTGACTCCACAGCGTGGTTCTTTACTCTATCAGTATTCACGTAGCAAATACAAATTGAGGATCTGAATGGGATATTTGCAAATATTGTCAAACACCGGCGAGACAACTTTTAGAACTATTGATACCAAGAATACTAAAGTATCAGCCTGAGCAGACGCCTCACGGAATTGGGATTATGTGTTGCATACAATAAAATACTTATTACATAAAGATCGCTTATTGCATAAAGATTATTTATTGCATAAAGATTACTTAATGCATACAATAAATTACTTATTGCATAAAGATTACATATTCAATACAATAAATTATTTATTTCACACAGATTATTTATTGCTAACAGATTATTTGTTGCTAACATATTATTTATTGCTAACATATTATTTATTGCTAACATATTATTTATTGCTAACATATTGTTTATTGCTAACATATTATGTATTGCTAACATATTGTTTATTTCACACCACATATAGCGGCTCTTCATTGTGTGTGTGTGTGTGTATGTGTGTGAGTGTGTAATCATACAATTTGTCGTCGACAAGTGTGTGTGTGTGTGTGTAATCAGCCCAACTGTCAGCATCATACACCAGTGTCGTCTGCCGGTATGTCTACATCAGCATGATTTAGTCCAGTGCCAAGTCCGATCACTCCGTCTATTGATATGTTACTTACCTTTCTTTTTTTCTTTATTATCCTCGGTCTGTGGCCGACATTAGAATGTGTCATGGGAGGGTAGGGGGGGTGAGTTTGAAGAGGTGAAGGGGTGGATGGGGTGGGGTGGAATGTAAATCTAATGACAGTCTTAAATTAAAAAAACAATATGTGCTGCTTAAGTGGGGGGCTGGGGGGGGGGGGTTCGCAAAAACGGAGTAGTAATCGTACTTGTCATTTATAATGAGAAGATCCGATTAGTCGGACTTGTTAGATCCGATTACACGTTTGCTTTATAAGCCGCGGTCAATTTAATTTGTCCGTAATCGTTTTGAGGGGAGACCACCGAGACTGGACTCAAATTTACCGAGTGTCCGAACACCAACTGGTATTTGAAGAGCCTCTGTTAGATACACTGGTCAGTGATCGTCTTGTGTCCAGCGTGAAGCGGTCAAAACTGTTTCTCAGACTTGTGCCCCCAGGAAAAGAAAGGGAAAAAAAAAACCAAACAAGACGCTGTTAGAAAAATTGAAGGTGTGTGTGGTTGTGATAATGACGTCATCAAAAGTAGAGCTTAAAAGTCAGGTTCAGAATATTCTTCCCATTGTTCTAGTTTTATACTATGTATAGTGTTATTGGGGGGACCGGTCGTCGAGCGGTGTATAGCGCTCAACTGTCGACCGGAGGATCCCGGGTTCGAATCTCAGTGAGATCCTTGTGATTTTTTTTTTCATGTCCTGGTGATAGTCCACAAGTCCACCCAGCTTTAAATGGTTACCTGACTTTAAGTTGGGGAAGTAAAGGCGGCTGGGCGTTGTGCTAACCACTCAACCCCTTCATATGCTGAGGTTATAGAAACAGATGAATTCTACACTTCATCTGCCCCGATGGCCCGTTAGGGATAAGGGAACTTTACTATAGTGTTATTGACAATAGTGAATGCCACACAATATAAATTAGAATATATGTAAAGGCGATTTGAATTCTTTGTTTAATAAAAAATAAAAATTTAATACAAATTCTTTTTCATTTAAAAATATAAATAAAAAAAAATGGACTCCCCCACAACAAAAATAACCCACCCTACCGATCTAGCCCTAGGGGATATAATTCTATGTAAAGTTTTTGTGGGGATGAGGTACTACAGAATCATTTGTTCACGAAAGCCGCCAAATGTGCCGCATATGAACTCTAATAATTATATGTACTACGTCACTGGGTCATTGTATATCGAGCTTCTCCTAGTACTTAATCGGCAACGTGATTTAAAAGAATGGAATTTAGTTTTCGCGTACTATAAAAATCTTAAGTGGTGTGAAAATGTCGCCCCTTACTGGTGGGTAAATATTTACTGCCCGGGGCAGACCGCCTCAACAAAGTTACACCACAGCCCTACCCGGGGCGGACTGCCTCTAGCAAGTTACGCCACCACCCTACCCGGGGCGGACTGCCTCTACCAAGTTACGTCACCACCCTACCGGGGCAGACTGCCTCTACCAAGTTACGTCACCACCTACCGGGGAGGACTGCCTCAACCAAGTTATACCACCGCCCCTGCCCTGTCCCCCAAGAATAGGTTCAGCATGGTTGTCAAACCAGGCCTTGAACAAACTTTTTAAGGGGGTGCACAATAGATTTACGGACGGGTGGATTCTAGAATTTAATATATATGCATATATATTAGGGTGGCTCACTTTATAATGGAAAAAAATAAAGTTGATTTTTTATCATGAGCATTTTAGTTTTCTGGTTCACTGGGATTTAAAACATGTATATATCAAATTTCACACCACTTGGGCTCCTATATATACTGCCTCGGTGGACTTGTTATCTCGTGTTTTATGGTATTCGGCAGATGCATTAAATGAAAATTTTGCAAGGTTCAAAATGCTGTTTTTTAGATACAAAGAACAATTATATTACACAGTAGTAATTAAACACTAAATAATACTAGTTACATGACACATTAACCTGACTGTATTGCAGAGTAGTTCTAAGTACGCCATTCAAAAATACACTTTAAAAGTTTTTTAGTCTGTGCTTTCTGAGTTCTGAAGATCTTCTAGTTGCGATCTCTTCAGCACAGTTGATTTTTTTTTTGCATCTGGAAACTCTTTGCGATGCTGTTCAATAATTTGGAGCAAGTACTACTTTTCCTCTTCTGATTTGCTGAGAGATGAGTTGAATGATGACGCTCGGCACAGTCACGGACAACTTTCAAGGAAGAGACCACTGATGTTGCCTTCAGAAAGGATGAAGTTTGTTGCCAAGTGGAAGCATCAGTCATGAGAAAATTTGTGGGAAGCAGAAGAGCATTAAAGAAAAGCAGCGATGACGAGGTCACAAAATCCTTTAATGTCGCATTATGAAGTGCTGAAGGATCATTTGTGCTGCGGATGCACCTTTCTTCTTACTGATCATCAGAAGATTTCTCCATGAATTGCCTCAAGCAAGCAGCAAGGCTGTTATTCTCATCCATTGAGACAAGTTGAGAAAGGAGAAAAGGAATAAGCTCTGCACTAAGGTACCAGAGATGTCGGCCAATCGTTTTCAGTGCAGTCTGAGAAATGGAGAAACATTATTATAATGAATAAGAAGCTTGATGAAATCCAGATCATTCAGAGGTGCGTCTCCTAGATTGGGACAATGAATCCAAGCTTTAATGTAAACCAAGGATGCAAAGACACCAAATTCTGCAATTGATCTGTCTTTATCCTCAGTCAACTTGAATTGATGACGGAAGAGAAACAAGCAATTAAGCCTGTTCCATTTTGGACACAGGACGTGTTAGCGCATTTTCGTGTTATGTATCAGTACGTTTGTTAGCTTTCAGTAAATATTTGTAAATTTTGGAAATGTTCATAAATTCGATTGTGTAATGCATATATTTGTAAAAAAAAAATTATAAAGACGTTTCTTTATATTTGAAAAAAAATTATTGTCTCTTAAATCTAACTACAAGTGGTTTGTGGTTACTGAAATAGGACTCATAATTGAAAACATTCGAAATTATAGTCATTTAATCGTCCGAAAACTCCGTCAATTGTTGCATAGCTCTGATACTTTCAATTAAACTCAGAACACAAGCTTACTATTTCATTTGATGAGTTTCTTAATAAATCTTGGTGAAACTACGTGCTGCAGTATTTCGCACCAAATGAATGGGTTATTGAACGTACAAGGTGTATATATAATATATAAGCCCCTTAGGAGCCCTGAAGCCCGGCCCTCAGAGATCCTATCGCGAAATGAACTTTTGATGTACACATGGCAGGCTAAGACCTACAAAATGATATATACATCATGGGTCTAGGACTTATAGTTGCTGAGATATAGCGCTCCTTTATTAATATAGCTTATATAGTAAAAAACGGTACTAAGGCCCCTTTTACGGCCCTGAGAGGTCAGATCGCGAAATGGAAAAAAGTCATTTCTTGGCAGGCCAAGACCTACAAAATGATATATACATCATGGGTCTAGGACTTATGGTTGTTGAGATCTAGGGTGATGACGGACGGACAGACAGACAGACAAAACGGGGACAAATGCTCTAAAAATCTTCATGATGTAGATTATTTCAGACATCCACCTTGCATGGTGATAAGCTCCTGGAACAAGAAAACGCACCCCACGGGGGGGGGGGGGAATTTCTCCCAGGAAGATAAGATTCAGAGTCAGAAGTTCTTTGTAATCTTCACGTGGCAAATATCTTGGGTTGTCTTTCATTTGCAGGATATTTGAACAAAATGTGATGACTTTTTTTAATGGCTTGAGATTTTGCTCCAGTCGAACATCGTTCATATAATAAATTCTGCCCGTCTTATTTTTGACCAAAACGTCTTAAAGCGCTTGAATAGCAGCACATCCGGTCCAGTTGTACTACCCCCAAATGTCTTATTGAAGATGGCTGTGTTTGTAAACATACCATTGGCCAGTAGGCTCAATTAGGGGGAAGCACCTAGCTCAATAAACATTGGCATGTCCACTGGACAGTATACAAGCAAAAAAGTAGTACCAACTGACTGCCAGACAGCTGTGTTTGTAAACACTCCATTGGCCAGTAAGCTGAATTAGGGGAAGTACCTAGCTCAAGAAACATTGGCATGTCCACTGGACAGTATACAAGCAAAAAAGTAGTACCAACTGACTGCCAGACAGCTGTGTTTGTAAACATACCAATGGCCAGTAGGCTCGATTAGGGGAAGTACCTAGCTCAATAAACAGGAGTTTGTCAACTTCTATGCCGGTTAAATGAACAACACTTTTCGACCTAGTAGTCATTAAGAAATGAATGATATTTATATAGCCGCAACATTTGATCTTATAACACTTGATTTTTATAACTAAATTGAAATGTACTGATAAGCTGCCTCAGGTCAGAAAATATTTTCAACAAAATCAGCGCATTTTATTTTAATAAAAATTTCTTATATATAAATTAACTCTGAATTTATTGTGTATTAAAATAAAGAGCGTTATTTCTTTGTTGTTTTGTTGTATGATTGAGTAAATTAACAATCAATGATCGAACTGTTGGGTGGTGAGTGAAATTTGAGAACACATGCACTAGGACCCAGGAAAAAATAATTTAGAGCTAAGTCCACACGTATTTCATTCTTTAACAATACATAGATTTACTCAGGATTGAAATATATTTATATATATATATACCAGTGCTCCATCTTTCAGTGTTAATATTTCCTTCAAGGTTGTATACATTGGCCTCCCATCTCTCTCTCTCTCTCTCTCTCTCTCTCTCTCTCTCTCTCTCTCTCTCTCTCTCTCTCTCTCTCTCTCGCTCTTTCTTTCTTTCTTTCTTTCATTTCATCACTTCATTCACTCTGAATCTCTCAATCTCTTCCCCTCCCTCACACCCCCCCCCCATCCTCTCTATTATCACTCTCATCAACTTCTATTTCCGATCCTTTCTCGCTACATTTTTTTTGTTACTTCCCTGTTCAATTGTTACATTCACTGGACTTTTATTTATTTTTTCTAAATATATACATTGGTCTCTCGATTTCTCTCCCATTCTCTCTCTCACACTCCCCCATTCTCTCTCTCACACTCACACATGCTCTTGACTTATTAATATCTTCGTCTAGTTATTAGTTTTCTCTGTGTGTTTAGTCTCCAATTTCTGGATTTCTGTCGCACTTGTATGTCTATCACACTTGACTTGCATGCCTGTCACACTTGACTTGCATGTCTGTCACACTTGACTTGTATGTCTGTAACACTTGACTATATGTTTGTCACACTTTACTTGTATGTCTGTCACAATTTCCTTGTATATCTGTCACAATTTACTTGTATGTCTGTCACAATTTACTTGTATGCCTGTCACACTTTGCTTGTATGCCTGTCACACTTTGCTTGTATTTCTGTCACAATATGTTTGTTTTAACTGCCATAGTTCATAAGTTGAACTTCTGTCACATTTCACAATATACTCGTCCCACTATAATTACGTTTTTAAGTGACTTTGTCTTTGTTGACATCACAACGCTTTTAGTCACGGATCTGCTGGTTTGTGCATTATAGAATGTTATAAATGAAGTGCATCATAAAAAAGCAGGTATGGGTGCTGTCGAAAGGGCGGGAAAATGTTCAAATGTATAAAAGTAAGTGTAATAATGGCTACAGGAGAGAAATAATGGTAGAAAAAAGTTAGGTGGGAAAAAGTAATGGTACAAATATCAAAAGTAAAAAAAGTCAACATTAAAAAAATAATTCAAAAATAAAAAAGTGATCAGTGGAAAAGCAGTGGCGTAGTGAGGGAAGTGTTGGCAAGGTTGGGTTGGGGGGGGGTGTGAAACGCCCCGGGCGCAGCTCACAAAAAGGCGCCAAATGGTATATTTTACATATAATATTATTATACGGTTTTCGAATGGAAGGGGGCGCTAAAATGTATTGTGACCCGAGCGCCACATAAGCTTGCTGCGCCACTGTAGAAAAGAAAACAGAACGAATGTAAACATTACATAAACATAAATGATCTAATGTCTATTATCCTCATGCAGTTATAAAAGAGAGGTTTGGTATGTAGCAATGATTGTTGATTGTTTTCTTGAAATGTACATCGGCGATTGAAGCTAGCTCGTGACTCTTCCATGTATTGTCGAATCAATGTGGTCATCTAGGCCTGTCGAGATAATCATCCACGGTCAGGACTTACTGACCGCTGCTTGACCTCTTGGAAATAAATGGACTGAAAGTGGACACAAAGAATTTCTAGAGAAAATATAATACGCAAAAAACATTATTAAGTTCAGTGTGAATTACTAATGGGTCATTAAACGAAAAATCTCAAAATCTTTGTATAGCAGAACACACAGCAGTTTTAAATCAGCGAATAGTAATATATAGCTTTATATATAACTGTGCACAACAGTGTACAGCTGCATATATCAGTGTTTAACTGCAAAAGGTATTCAGCGGTGCATAGCACGTGTAAAGCAATGTAAAGCCGTATTTAACCTTGAATAGCTGTACAAGTGTACATAGCAGTGTGTACACGTCTATTGGTGTACATAGCGGAGTGTACACGTCTATTGTTATACATAGCAGTGTGTACACGTCTGTTGTTGTACATAGCAGTGTGTACACGTCTATTGTTGTACATAGCAGTGTGTACACGTCTATTGTTGTACATAGCTGTGTGTACACGTCTATTGTTGTACATAGCTGTGTGTACACGTCTATTGTTGTACATAGCGGTGTGTACACGTCTGTTGTTGTACATAGCAGTGTGTACACGTCTGTTGTTGTGCATAGCGGTGTGTACACGTCTGTTGTTGTACATAGCAGTGTGTACACGTCTGTTGTCGTACATAGCAGTGTGTACACGTCTATTGTTGTACATAGCAGTGTGTACACGTCTATTGTTGTACATAGCGGTGTGTACACGTCTGTTGTTGTACATAGCAGTGTGTACACGTCTATTGTTGTGCATAGCAGTGTGTACATTCTGTTGTTGTACATAGCAGAGAGAAGCATTATACAGCAACATACAAGTGCAAAGCAGTATATTTTGATGTATACCAGTTTTCCAGCAATAAGCACACCCTAGCTTACACTTAAACAGCTTTACAAAGACACACACACACAGACAATTCATTAAATGGTTCAAAGTCAAGACGGACATCAATGATATCGACCATGTATCGTTTGTGTGTGTGTGTGTGCGTGTGTGTATGACGATTGCCAGATTTTTTACGATCACCGGACCACATTTTTATTGCCAGGCTTTCTGTTTTGGCAAGTCATGTATTTTAATGTAATGTCTCTTCTAGTCATTGTGAATATGAAATGTTTTTTTTTTTTAAATTGGGGAAATAAAGATTTCTTTAATTTTGTTTTTGAACACGTAAATTGTGTGTGTATGGGGGGGGGCAAATCTATTTTTGCCAGCTGTAAATTATGGGACAAATGTCTTTTAACTTGATGCTTTTAACAACCGATGCAACAATCTTAAATCTTTAGGTTAGTGGTTAAATCAATTTTAGGGAGAGCATTTATGGTTCTTTACATTTTGCTAAGTACCAAGCAGGAATTGGCTGTTTAGCTGTTTAACTGACCGAGGCTGAATAATATAGAAAATGTAATAAAGAAAAATGTAACAAGCCATATTAATTTTTGTCTGTTACGTGGACAATAATTCACTGGGTAATTATTGAATGTTTAATACTATTTAGTTCAATTAGTGTTAAGTGGTTTACTATTTAGTGTTTGATACTAATTAGTTGAATTAGTTGTGTTCAGTGGTTCACTATTGAGTGTTTGATATTAATTAGTAGTATATTTATTAAGTGTTCATAATTATTGTACTTTAAACTGTCAACTGTAATCGTCCAATCGTTTACTTCACTTTACGCTTTGGTCGGCTCATGTGGAGCCGAGTTAATCAGTTCGATCAGTGCGATGTAAGTCATGGGTTCTAATCCCCGGACGACCGATTTATTTCAACCGTCTTCACTGGTGAAGACCTAAACAGGCGCGACTGTTTTGGTGGTCATTCTTTGATTTACTAGTTTTGTTTTGAGGGTGTATTAATATTTCAAAGTTTCTTTATAAAAAAATAAATAGTTAGATATGTGAACTCCATTTACATTCGCAATAAGCGCTCTTGTCGGTGAAATATTTGATTTGATCACATTGGTGTATGTAGCAGTAGATAAAACCATGCAAGAGTCTCTCTGAAGTAAAATCATACCAGGCCCGTAGCGTGCGGGGGGGGGCAGGGGGGGCCGCTAGTGTTGTTTTAGTCCCAGGTCCTATTTTAGTTTCAGTTTTCATTTCGTTTTTTCTGTAATAATTTTAGTTTTAGTCTAGTTTTAGTTTTAGGCCCAATTTTAGTTTTCGTTTTAGTTTTCGTCGACTAAAACACCAGAGTTTTAGTTTTCGTCTTATTCATTTTAGTTTCACTTTTAGTTTTAGTCTTGTAAACACCAATTACAAATAACATCATTGTTCATGACCAATTGTTGAAACAGATTGAAGCATAATAATAGTAGTCACAGAGATGACAGCTCAGTGTACTGAAACTGAGTCATTTCACTTCATTGTCACATTATAAGTCACACTATCACATTGTGTTATGTGCCAATACCATGACTAAATTTTTGACTATGTTGTAGAATAGCAGACTTGCAGTGCATGTACAAAAAAAAATCAACTAAAAACGTAATAACAATAAGAAACCGAAAACGTAAGTCAAAATTAAAACAAACGTGCTTATTCTAAGACCTAGAACTCTGAAATAACTAAACTAAGTAACAACAGTTTACTTGAAGAGTGAAGTAATTCTATTATTTTGATGACTTATATTCAGGGTTGTTAGTATCGAAGTATCGGTATCGGCCAATACAGTATCGGCGATACTTTTTTTTATTATTGGTTGCTGTATTGCCGATCCTTTTTGTATCAAGTATTGATTTGTGTATCGCCGATACAATTTAAACAAAAAAAATTCGATACTCTATACCGATATTTTACTAGTGCCACTATTTGCAAAAAAAAAACAATAGCGATTTTAATACATTGTCATCTACATAAATTCAATCCCTACTAGCAGCCATCAACTCTACCAATATTAACGACAGCCACCTCCCCATCAATACACCACGGTCGGCGAGTTGAAGGAAAAATTTAGCTTTAATCCTCTTTTGAAGACTCTTTGCGCGCCGAGGTCTATTAATGTTATTCTTTCATTCATTTAATTTCTTTCTGTCAACTATTTGTTCAATGTTTTAATGAACGACAGAAAAGAAAACTTAATTTTTTTATCCATCTGTCAGTTATACACACACACAACACACCCACACACACACACACATATATATATATATATATATATATGTGTATATACTGTAAGTGTTTATAGGTTATATAGTGATAAATTATATACCTTGCTGTATTCTTGTGTGTATGTTTGTTAATTGAGTTGTTAATTCATTTGTGCTTATTTATATTTATAAATTGTTTTTAATTATTAATTCATTTTTTTTAGTATTTACTACATTTCATTAAAAATAATTAATTGAATGGTATTAAATTCTAAAACTGTATGTTTTAATTAAAATTGAAAACTTTGTAATAAAACAATATCATATAATTAACACATATTATATTATTAAATAATATGCCGAGTTCCACAAACAATACAATTTGGGTGGTTAAAAACAATTAATTGAATAGAAATACATGAACATCAACAAATTTAAAAAAAATACAGTGGATTCCGCTTTATTTAGGACTACCGCTTATGTGGGACATATCTCAAAGAAACCAAACCAAGAAGCCAATAGTAAATTTGTATGTTTAACTGTGACAGCCGCTTAATTGGGACAAAAAGCCTCGGTCCCGATGTGTCCCAATTAAGCAGAATCGACTGTATGTTGTAAAACGACACTCTTTGATCTAACCGCATGGCAATTTCAAACTTACAAAGCAAAATTTATATCGTCCGGCTGTCATTTTTCTTTTTTTTTTGATCTTTTTGTTCTTTCTTTCGTATGGTGTCAACATTATACCGGAAAAGACGATAAATGGGGATTTTAGTTTTTATTTCGTTGGGGAGTTTTAGTTTCAGTTTTTATTCAGTCTTTTGTCTACGAGATTTAGTTTTCGTCTAGTTTTAGTCTTGCTGATAATTTTAGTTTTAGTTTTAGTTATCGTTGACGAAAAGTCAACATTTTCGTTAACGAAGGTTTTAGTTTTAGTTTTCGTCGACGAAAACAACACTAGGGGCCGCCCCCCCCCTGCGTTTTGTCTGACCCCCCTGCTTATTTGTACTATTTAGTAAAATGTATTACCTCGCCCCCCTGCTATTGCCTGGCCCCTGCTGTAGAATACCTGACCCCCTCCTGTAGAATTTTCACGCTACGGGGCTGTATTATACCAACTGGGATTGGAAGAGAGGTAAACAACAGAACCGTTTTTCTGGATCAGCCAAATAAACTATCATTTAGGGACCCCCCTCCCTCCCCGCCCCCGACACACAACAGATTTCCAAAAAAATGCATCCTTTCAGGGTCGAGAAACCGAATATATTCCGAATTCTCTGTCTAGTGCCCTAATGAACGGCCCGGTGAACCGCCGCTACCCATGTTGCATCTACACTTAAAACGACTTATGTTTACAACGTAAAAAAAAAATCACATTTTACATGATTATTTTATTTAAGAAAAGGGGCTTAATTGTAAATTTGGCTAAAAATCGTGTCGATTATCTTCTCTTTGAAACCCAATGTATTCGTTTGGTGCTTTTATTATTATTTAAATCTATTATTTTTGACCATAATTGAAATCTAAGCTCACCCTGCATTCACCATTGAGCGATCTCCCCCCCCCCACCCCGGGCTCCCTACAAAGTGTTCATCTCTGTATTTTAGAAGTAAAGGTATACTTAATTACCAGGGGTGGGGGGGGCGTTATGAAAATAAGGTCAGAATGACCCGAGTACAGACCATTTCAACCCGCCTGCTGATTGTTGTTGGGTTGTTTTATTGGTTTACATTGAAACAACGTGTTCTTTAGTCAACGGTTGTCAACATTTCCTAGACTCGGTTGTTGTTTTATTGGTTTACATTGAAACAACGTGTTCTTTAGTCAACGGTTGTCAACATTTCCTAGACTCGGTTGTTGTTTTATTGGTTTACATTGGAAACAACGTGTTCTTTATCAAGGCAACGTGTTCTTTAGTCAACGGTTGTCAACATTTCCTAGACTCGGTTGTTGTTTTATTAGTTTACATTGAAACAACGTGTTCTTTAGTCAACGGTTGTCAACATTTCCTAGACTCGGTTGTTGTTTTATTGGTTTACATTGAAACAACGTGTTCTTTAGTCAACGGTTGTCAACATTTCCTAGACTCGGTTGTTGTTTTATTGGTTTACATTGAAACAACGTGTTCTTTAGTCAACGGTTGTCAACATTTCCTAGACTCGGTTGTTGTTTTATTGGTTTACATTGAAACAACGTGTTCTTTAGTCAACGGTTGTCAACATTTCCTAGACTCGGTTGTTGTTTTATTGGTTTACATTGAAACAACGTGTTCTTTAGTCAACGGTTGTCAACATTTCCTAGACTCGGTTGTTGTTTTATTGGTTTACATTGAAACAACGTGTTCTTTAGTCAACGGCTGTCAACATTTCCTAGACTCGGTTGTTGTTTTATTGGTTTACATTGAAACAACGTGTTCTTTAGTCAACGGTTGTCAACATTTCCTAGACTCGGTTGTTTTATTGGTTTACATTGAAACAACGTGTTCTTTAGTTAACGGTTGTCAACATTTCCTAGACTCGGTTGTTGTTTTATTGGTTTACTTTGAAACAACGTGTTCTTTAGCCAACGGTTGTCAACATTTCCTAGACTCGGTTGTTGTTTTAACTGGGGGAATTGTTAGACCTGCTGTTTTATAAAGTTTTTAAGGTTTATGAATAACAGAGAAGTCTGATGTTTTTATGAGCTCCGTGGATCACAGTTTAAAATGCTGAGGTTCAGTGGCGTAGCGAGGGGTGGGCAAGGGGGGGGAGCATCATGCCTTGGGCGCTACTCACAAAGGGCGCCAAATGGTATAATTTACATATACTATTATATGTTTTTCGAATGGGTGGGGGAGCGCTAAAAAGGTATTGTGCCCGGGCGCATGTTTAGCTCGATACGCCACTCAGGAGGTGGATTAAATTAGGGTGGATTAAATGAAGTGGATTTAATGAGGTGGATTAAATGAAGCTATCTAGCTTAGTGTAGCACTGCCTTTTATAATGTATAGCCTATATTTCTGTTTTGGCTAGTCATGTTTTTTAATGTAATGTCTCTTCTAGTCATTGTGAATATGAATTTTATTTTTTTGTTTTTGCACTGCTTGTTGTAGATGTGCTTTTTGTAGCGCTGCTTGTTATAGCACCGCTTGTTGTAGCACTGTTTGTTATAGCAGTGCTTTTTGTAGCAGTGCTTTTTGTAGATGTGCTTTTTGTAGCACTGCTTTTTATAGCACCGCTTCTTGTAGCATTGTTTGTTATAGCAGTGCTTTTTGTAGCACTGCTTGTTATAGCACTGCTTGTTATATAGCACTGCTCGTTGTAGCACTGCCTTGTTATAGCAGTGCTTGTTGTAGCAATGCTTGTTGTAGAACTGCCCGACATAGCACGGCGTTGCACTTCTCCACTAGTACTGCTCGTTGTAGCACTGCTCGGTATAGCACTGCTTGTTGTAGCATGGCGTATTATTTCTCCACTAGCACTGCTCGCCCTTACTTGCTCACTTCCCCCCCCTCTCCCAATTCAATTCATCTCCCCCTCCCTGCCCAGTCCTAATCCCCGATCACAAGTCAAAATTTACCGTTATATTTCCACACACACACACACAATAAACTCTGACACACACACACCCCTTTCATGCCCCCCAACCCCCCACTTTTTTCCCCATTTTAGTTATTTAATTCTTTTCTCACCCCTCCCCCCAAACCCCCTGATTCCCGCCTCACAACCAAAAACAAGCGCTAAGCATTGTGGGATAACGAACCGGCGCAGAAGTGACCCCAATCGACACTTTTTTAATAGAATCAAACCAATTTTCCCAGGCTTAGAGGAGGGGAGCTCAACTCTGGATCAATTACACCCCATTCGGCGACATCAAAGAGTTTCAGGGTTGTTTCCCCTGCCTGTCCTTTCAGTACCATGGACTTAAACACTAGCCAGGTGAGCTCACATTTTATTTTGTCGGAAACAATACGTGGGAAGGGGGGGGGAGTGGCTGTTGTGTGACGTAAGTGTGGTAAGTGGAGATAACTAAAGGGTAAGGAATAGGCTCAATATGAAATTGAAGCAAGTTTGGTTATCGTCCCCTGGTGCAGATTTGGCAGGGTTAGTTGGTACAGCGCTCGAAATAAAATATTAGTCCAAGAATCAATCAATTAGGCTGAGGTGGGAGGGGGGGGGGCTAATAAATGGCACCATACAGGCGCTTCACAGATAACACACTAATGAGAACTTTGACAGACGAACGCTTCTCAAGCCCTGAATAGCCTTTTAAAACTGGGGCCCCCTCTCTCTGACACCCACCCCTAATCCCTCAACCCCCCCTCCCTCAAGCTGTACATTATTTTAACCTGACGATTGCTCAGATCGGTATTTTCGAGAGCGAGAGAGAGAGGGAAAGAGAAAGAGGGAGGGAGCGAGAGAGAGAGGGAAAGAGAAAGAGGGAGGGAGCGAGAGAGAGAGGGAAAGAGAAAGAGGGAGGGAGCGAAAGAGAGAGGGAAAGAGAAAGAGGGAGGGAGCGAAAGAGAGAGGGAAAGAGAAAGAGGGAGGGAGCGAGAGAGAGAGTGAAGGAGCGAGGGAACGAGCGAAAGAGAGAGAGAGGAGGAGGAAGGGAGAGAGAGAAAGAGAGAGGGAGAGAAAGAGAAAGATAGATAGAAAGAGAGAGATCAAACACATAAATTACAATCCATTATATTCATAGACAAACACAGACATTTCAACTAATTAACAGTCACACATATAGACAAACTACTTGTTCCCCACACACACACAGACATTTCAACTAATTAACAGTCACACAGATAGACAAACTACTTGTTCCCCACACACACACAGACATTTCATCTAATTAACAGTCACACAGATAGACAAACTACTTGTTCCCCACACACACACACAGACATTTCAACTAATTAACAGTCACACAGATAGACAAACTACTTGTTCCCCACACACACACAGACATTTCAACTAATTAACAGTCACACAGATAGACAAACTACTTGTTCCCCACACACACACAGACATTTCAACTAATTAAAAGTCACACAGATAGACAAACTACTTGTTCCCCCCACACACACAGACATTTCAACTAATTAACAGTCACACAGATAGACAAACTACTTGTTCCCCACACACACACAGACATTTCAACTAATTAACAGTCACACAGATAGACAAACTACTTGTTCCCCACACACACACAGACATTTCAACTAATTAACAGTCGCACGGATAGGCCAACTACTTGTTCCCCACACACACACAGACATTTCAACTAATTAACAGTCACACAGATAGACAAACTACTTGTTCCCCACACACACACAGACATTTCAACTAATTAACAGTCACACAGATAGACAAACTACTTGTTCCCCACACACACACAGACATTTCAACTAATTAACAGTCACACAGATAGACAAACTACTTGTTCCCCACACACACACAGACATTTCAACTAATTAACAGTCACACAGATAGACAAACTACTTGTTCCCCACACACACACAGACATTTCAACTAATTAACAGTCACACAGATAGACAAACTACTTGTTCCCCACACACACACAGACATTTCAACTAATTAACAGTCGCACGGATAGGCAAACTACTTGTTCCCCACACACACACAGACATTTCAACTAATTAACAGTCACACAGATATACAAACTACTTGTTCCCCACACACACACAGACATTTCAACTAATTAACAGTCACACAGATAGACAAACTACTTATTCCCCACACACACACACACATTTCAACTAATTAACAGTCACACAGATAGACAAACTACTTGTTCCCCCCACACACACAGACATTTCAACTAATTAACAGTCACACGGATAGACAAACTACTTGTTCCCCACACACACACAGACATTTCAACTAATTAACAGTCACACAGATAGACAAACTACTTGTTCCCCACACACACACAGACATTTCAACTAATTAACAGTCACACAGATAGACAAACTACTTGTTCCCCACACACACACAGACATTTCAACTAATTAACAGTCGCACGGATAGGCCAACTACTTGTTCCCCACACACACACAGACATTTCAACTAATTAACAGTCACACAGATAGACAAACTACTTGTTCCCCACACACACACAGACATTTCAACTAATTAACAGTCACACAGATAGACAAACTACTTGTTCCCCACACACACACAGACATTTCAACTAATTAACAGTCACACAGATAGACAAACTACTTGTTCCCCCCCACACACACAGACATTTCAACTAATTAACAGTCACACAGATAGACAAACTACTTGTTCCCCACACACACACAGACATTTCAACTAATTAACAGTCACACAGATAGACAAACTACTTGTTCCCCACACACACACAGACATTTCAACTAATTAACAGTCGCACGGATAGGCCAACTACTTGTTCCCCACACACACACAGACTTTTCAACTAATTAACAGTCACACAGATAGACAAACTACTTGTTCCCCACACACACACAGACATTTCAACTAATTAACAGTCACACAGATAGACAAACTACTTGTTCCCCACACACACACAGACATTTCAACTAATTAACAGTCACACAGATAGACAAACTACTTGTTCCCCACACACACACACACATTTCAACTAATTAACAGTCACACAGATAGACAAACTACTTGTTCCCCACACACACACACAGACATTTCAACTAATTAACAGTCACACAGATAGACAAACTACTTGTTCCCCACACACACACAGACATTTCAACTAATTAACAGTCACACAGATAGACAAACTACTTGTTCCCCCCACACACACAGACATTTCAACTAATTAACAGTCACACAGATAGACAAACTTCTTGTTCCCCCACACACACAGACATTTCAACTAATTAACAGTCACACAGATAGACAAACTACTTGTTCCCCCACACACACAGACATTTCAACTAATTAACAGTCACACAGATAGACAAACTACTTGTTCCCCCCACACACACAGACATTTCAACTAATTAACAGTCACACAGATAGACAAACTACTTGTTCCCCACACACACACAGACATTTCAACTAATTAACAGTCACACAGATAGACAAACTACTTGTTCCCCACACACACACAGACATTTCAACTAATTAACAGTCGCACGGATAGGCAAACTACTTGTTCCCCACACACACACACAGACATTTCAACTAATTAACAGTCACACAGATAGACAAACTACTTGTTCCCCCCACACACACAGACATTTCAACTAATTAACAGTCACACAGATAGACAAACTACTTGTTCCCCACACACACACAGACATTTCAACTAATTAACAGTCACACAGATAGACAAACTGCTTGTTCCCCCCACACACACAGACATTTCAACTAATTAACAGTCACACAGATAGACAAACTACTTGTTCCCCACACACACACAGACATTTCAACTAATTAACAGTCACACAGATAGACAAACTACTTGTTCCCCACACACACACAGACATTTCAACTAATTAACAGTCACACAGATAGACAAACTACTTGTTCCCCACACACACACACAGACATTTCAACTAATTAACAGTCACACAGATAGACAAACTACTTGTTCCCCACACACACACAGACACACCCAAGTACAAATGGATCAGTGGGGGAGTGGGTGTTTGGGGGGGGGGATAAATGAAATTTACATCACGTCTGAACACTAGTAACCTCAACACATTGGGGCCACACGTCTGACTGAACACCAGTAACCTCAACACATTGGGGCCACACGTCTGACTGAACACCAGTAACCTCAACACATTGGGGCCACACGTCTGACTGAACACCAGTAACCTCAACACATTGGGGCCACACGTCTGACTGAACACCAGTAACCTCAACACACTGGGGCCACACGTCTGACTGAACACCAGTAACCTCAACACACTGGGGCCACACGTCTGACTGAACACCAGTAACCTCAACACACTGGGGCCACACGTCTGACTGAACACCAGTAACCTCAACACATTGGGGCCACACGTCTGACTGAAAACATTGGGGCCACAAATTCAAGCAGTAAATCTCGCATAGTGCTAAAGGGTCGCGTGTTATTATTGATACAACCCCTCCCCCCCACCCCAAACACCCCCAAAGCATAACCGACTTTGAATAACTTACAAGAAACTCAGAATGAAGGGCGTAGTTAGGGGGCCCACTTTCTAAATAGGTGGGCCCTATGCTTTGCATGCTGAGGTGCAACCCCGGCCTTGGTTTTCTACTGGTATGATAGATGTGTAGTTGAGACTATGCCTGCGGCAGTCTGTACACACACACAAACACACACAAACACACATATTGTATGGCTGCTGATCAAATAACACTATAGACTATGCCTACGACAGTCCTTACATACACAAACACACATATTGTATGCCTGCTGATCAAATGAAATCAAATTAAATACATGCTCCAATTAATGTGCGACAAAAGGGATATACCCGTGGATTCGTTTACATCAAATATTCAAGGCAGGGGTGTAAATCGAAGACTGGGTGTAAACTGATGTAAATCCGCCTCCCCCCCCCCCCCGATGAAACGTCACGTCCTCACCCTGTATTCATTTCCAACCCCCCCTCCTCCCCCTACCTCACTTCCCCATTTGTGTGTGTTTGCCCATAGCAGTACAAACAGTTTTACAAACAAGTGTGTGTCAACATGGTGGAGATACGAGTGAAAAGAAACGGAACCGGCACACTCCCATGCTGCGCGTTTGAAACCCATTGCTGCTACCTTCCATCGTCAATTTAACTATGTGCAATTTTGATTATTTTTTGGTCATCTTGTCGGGGCTGCTAATTATGGGCCCCTCCGACCGCACACACACACACTGAGTGGAGTTGGGGGCCGGGGCTCCCCTAACGGCGAACCTTTATACATTACATATATATATATATATATATATATATATATATATATATATATATATATATTGTCGAAAAGATCATCAATTTGCAGTTTATCACATTAAAATAACAAATCTTTGGTAATAGGGATTTCAATAACTAAAACTACGTTTAAAAGAAAGATTCGAATAAATGTATCAATCGTCAAACGTGATTACTTAAACCAGTGACTCTTCAAACTTGTTTACGACTGTACCTCAAAGGATGCGAAAGTATGTCTGCGGACCACATACATAAGTTTACGAATTGATATACTTTATTTACAGAAAGGAATGTGCTTACACATGGGCATACCAATGCGATACTTTGGGCAATGCGGTGATGGGTCACGTGGTCTGGTGATGGGTGAGTCACGCAGCAACCTGGCGATCTTCTTCAAGCTCTTAGTTGTTTTAAACTAAATTATATGACACTGCGCACCCCATGAATGACCTTTCCCCGTACCCCCTGAATGACCTTTCCCCGTACCCCTTGGGTTACACGTACCGCCGGTTGAGAACTGCGGATTTAAACTATTTGTTTAATAGAATGACGACAGAATCAGTGGCGTAGCAAGCTTAACTATCGCCCGGGGCGCAATGCCTTTTTCAGCGCCCCCCCCCCATTCAAAAACATATAATATTATATATAAAATAGACCATTTGGCGCCCCTTTGTAAGTAGCGCCCGGTGCATGATGCCCCCTTGCAACTTCCCCGCCTCCCGCTACGCCACTGGACAGAATGTACCTTTCGTTAGACTAATAGTAACACCTACCTCGTGAAATTCTCTCAACTCTAACAGAAACCTTTCACTGTTTTACCCTGATAAATATTTCACTGATGCAATGTTTATTAATATAATTCTATGATCTGCAAATGAGTGAGTCGGACGTCATGTCTAACCTCTTTCATGAATACTGCACTAGGTTCACGGGAGTGAGTTAATGAGTAACTGAGTGATTCTTGTGTGGGAATGACAAAAAACGGGAACCTGAATATGATAATTTAAGTTTGGACAGTCTCGGGATTCGTACAAGGTCAAGACTGTCACCAGCTCATCTTGGGCCCCCCCTCCCCAATGGGAGCCCCTCTGGTCACACCCCCACCCACCAATAGGTGAGTTATTTTATGGTACTCGATGTAGCCTACCCTAAAGGCAGGGAGCTCTAAACTGTAGTTGGGTGGGACCCAATCACCACCCCTTCTCCTGGTGCCACAGCTTAACTAAACAGACGATTGATTTCTAATGTGCTGTAGCTTAATGGTTAGTAAAATATCTAGTACAATGATTAGTATTGGCACAAAATCTACTATAATTTTTTTGTTTTTAAAAGCCAAACTGTAAAAATAAAATAAACTACTAAATAAAATTTTGGCTTTCTTTTTTAATACTCATCAAAATAAGACAAGGGTCTAAACTGACTATTATCATTGACTGTTATCATTGACTGTTATCATTGACTGTTATCATTGACTGTTATCACTGACTATTATCACTGACTTATCATTGACTCTTATCACTGACTTTTATCACTGACTGTTGTCATTGACTGTTATCATTGACTGTTGTCATTGACTGTTATCACTGACTGTTATCACTGACTGTTATCACTGAATTTTATCACTGACTGTTGTCATTGACTGTTATCACTGACTGTTATCATTGACTGTTGTCATTGACTGTTATCATTCACTGTTTTCATTCACTGTTATCATTGCAGTATACGAGAAAGTGAAATGTCTGGAAGGTAAACTCTAGAACATTTGGTGCCTGTTTGATGGCATTTAAGTGACTGTTTGACTCGGATGTGATAACAGACGACAAAATGTGACTTTATGTTAATGACATGTACTCCAGTTACTGTGAGGCCACATAATGGCCCAGGTAGAATCGGCCCGGCAATCGATTTTATGTAAAAGGGGAGCGGGAGGGGAAGCTTTAACATCAGCCTGCTAATGGGAGGTAATTAAACCGAATTTTCTTTTTTAATGTTCGAGTTTTATTCTAGGTTTCCTATACAGCCTCTCTCTCTCTCTCGCTCTCTCTCTCTCTTGCTCTATTGGTATGTGTAGGAGGGAATGTATGTTTGTGTGGTAATATGGCAAGCAATTTCTGAGTGACCAAAACATTTTATCTTTATTTCATATGGCACAGAACTCACCAAAGGGGTAGATGAATATATTGACAGACTGACAGACTAATCCAACCAGACCTGCAAACAAACAATATAACATACACCCAGATAGATAGATAGATAGATAGATAGATAGATAGATAGATAGATAGATAGATAGATAGATAGATAGATAGATAGATAGATAGATAGATAGATAGATAGATAGATAGATAGGTGCTTTAAGTGGGTAAACAAATATAAATTTTGACCAATCAGACAGTTCCACTCCAATACCCTCTCCTCCTCAAGTCGTACACTAGCCAGCATGTACTAATAGACACACTTATGTAAACACAGTCATGATTGACTTCCCGATTGTGTTGACCTATGAACTCCGTGTCGTTGTATGGAGGGAGGGGGTGGGGTGTGTAAGGTGAGCGGAAGGCAGTGATCCCTATAATTTGGAGAACACAACAAACACAACAAGACGCTATAATGATGTTGCCGTAGCAGGTGATGCCTCACCGATAGATTCTCTCGGCTGTCTGTCTAGGACGTGTACTGGCGTATGTCCAATTATCTGTCATGACATCTGCAGATGTAGTGGAATCTGAAATGTCAAGTACACAACAACGTGAACGAATAACCAGACAGATGCATTAACCAGGCACGGTGGGGCTTGGATTGAGGTGGGAGGGGATGAAAATGGGGAGGGGTTCTCTTTGATATGATTTAGTTTTCAGCGGGTCTGATTTGTGATGACACAGCATCACCCGTGGACGTAGTTTTTACGTATTACGTAACGCACGAAGAACGGAGGGCGGGGAAGAAGCAGAAGTGTGATACGCAATGATAAAGAATAGTAAAAAAAATCGTAACGTATTAAGTGAATGACCCCCTTCACTGCAATTATGAGATTTATTTAGTCTTATTTTTATTCCTTCGTTCGCAGCAGGTGTTTGTTTTCCAATGTAGCCATTTGCAGAGCCTTTTGAAGATAGTAAGGTAATATTTGAGACCCTACAGTAAGACATTTGAGACCCTATAGCATGAAATTTGAGACCCTATAACATGACATTTGAGACCTTACAGCCTGACATTTGAGACCCTATAGCATGACATTTGAGACCCTACAGCATGACATTTGAGACCATACAGCATGACCTTTGATACCCTATATCATAACATTTGAGACCATACAGCATGACATTTGATACCCTATAACATGACATTTGAGACCCTACAGCATGACATTTGAGACCCTATAACATGACATTTGAGACCCTATAACATGACATTTGAGACCCTATAGCATGGCATTTGAGATCATACAGCATGACATTTGAGATCATACAGCATGACATTTGAGACCCTACAGCATGACATTTGAGATCCTATAGCATGACATTTGAGACCATACAGCATGACATTTGAGACCCGATAGCATGACATTTGAGACCCTACAGCATGACATTTGAGACCCTACAGCATGACATTTGAGACCCTATAGCATGACATTTGAGACCCTATATCATAACATTTGAGACCATACAGCATGACATTTGAGACCCTATAGCATGACATTTGAGACCATACAGCATGACATTTTAAAGAGATTTCTACCGGAATGGGCTCTTTGTGGCCCCGGGGGGGGGAGATTCCCTAGCAGGTCACCTATTTCGTTTGTCTACCAGAAAGTCTCTATTTAGTCATCAGAACGAAATCCCGTCACCTGGGATTTGACTTCACAAACTTGTCCATTGGACCGTATGTGCGTTACCATGTTACCCTGCCACCATTTTAATATTCCGCTTGGCTTGTCACTTTCATATTAGCCACAAGCGTTAGAACTAAGCATTTCTAATTTCAACAAAGTTTACCTTTTTATTTTCCCGATGCTAACAATAAAAATGAAGTAGTCAGTGACGGACTGCTGAGTCAACTGGTCCAAAGTGGGCCCCCTTGAACAATAAACTTTGTGGGCCCCCCTTCATGATTGTTTTCATTAGTTGACAAAAATTAAGTTATATCATTTTAAAGAGCACCATTTGCATGCTGACCATCAATATTTTAAGATGCAGTCCGCTACTGGAAATAGATCATACATAAACTTGGTGAATCAGCGAAATTGAATAAGTACAATAAAACACCAATTTGAACCCGTAAGACGGAAGATATATTTCTTATATTAATTAAATTCCAGATCAATTATTCCATTTTTTTTTAAATATTTTTTCTTTTTTTTTCCCATTAGTCTTAATAATGAGGTTTAGCATGCGTAGGTGACGTCATTTCCGTCGTCACTTCCGCTGAAAAAAAAATATATAATTAATTCACGTGCAGTGAGAGTTTCACATAATGGATGGCATTTAATGCGAATGACGTCATCAAGGTCGCCTGTCTCCTCAGTTTGTAATCCTTCCATTAGCCTCGAACAAAAGTGCGCCAAGTAAATGGCCACAAGATTAATGGTCCGGCGACGTTTTTCTTAATAAAATTCTTGTTTATTTATTTGTTTATTGTGTGTGTGTGTGTGTTTTTGGCTTTTGATAATGTTTAGGTGGCCATGTTTATGTTTTTATTATTATCGTTATTGTTGTTTTTTTTTTTTTGTTTTTTAAATTATATTTATATCAAAATCTATAAACGTCTAAATACGACATTTGAAAAAAATACATCACAAATATGTATGATGTCAAATTGTATATCATTATTTCATTATCAGTGGATAACGATACCTCTGTGTGCAAAGCATACATATGAATTTGTGTGTCTGCGCTCAACTCAGTTGGCGTATTTCATGTCTGTGTGTGTGGTTGTACCAGGGCCGCTTTATCCACTAGGCACAGTAGGCACAGTAGGCACAGTGCCTAGGGCCTACGGACGTTTCAAGGGGCCTACGAAAGCCAGAACTTAAAGTGAAAACTAGTTCAGAATGTCAATAAAATTTAATAATGTTTGTATTAAAGTAACTATATATACATATAATAACTGTGTGAGATGAGCAAGTCAAGCTGCAGTGCTGTAGATCTGTTAATTATAGTATGTTAACTTGTCGGCTCTTTGTCTTAGCTTAGTCACATATGACATCCTCAAAGTTTATTTAGATTTCAAATTGCAAAGAAGTGCGGGTGCATTCTTGAAAAATATTAAAAATGAAGTCGGGGAAGGCCTACGACTTTGAAAGTGCCTAGGGCCTACGATGACCTTAAAACGGCCCTGGTGTGTAGGTGTTTGAGGGTGTATGTTTGAGTGTGTATGTCACAGCGAAGAGCTACGCCTTGACTTCTGCCGCTTAGGCCAGACAAAACAACTCGTCTATGTGTTGATGCCATTACAGTTACTTATAAATAACCTGCCTAGCCACAATGACAAGAAAAGACTCGAACTGGCAGCTACGAGAAACTGTGTTGTCTTAGACTGGGTCACCAGACTTTGATTGAACCGTGATCTTTATTAACATATAAAATGAGGATAAATATAGGGTGTTTGTGTGGTGCGGTTTATGCTCGTGTGAGCAGCGGTAATGGAAACAGTATGGTGGTTGCCGATAAAAATATTATGTTAGTTCCTGAAGTGATGGGATGATTATCTTTTGATCTGAAATCTTCTAAACCGCTGATGGAGTTAGTATGCATTGGATATATAGGCAGGGCCGCCGAGAGGGGGACAGGAGGGTCATTGCCAGGGGGCCCGCATCTGTATAGGGGCATAAAGGGGGCCCGGCAGCCCCGACCATGTCAATTTTTTCACGGCTCGTTGTTTATTAAGGGGCCCGCAATGATGTCCTGCCCTGGGGCCCGCGTTGGCTCTCGGTGCCACTGTATATAGGTAGAGATGGCAAACTAGGTAACAGTCTAGGGCAGGGGTGGCGAACTTATGGCACGCGTACCACAGTCAGCACGCAGAGCCACATCAGTCGGCACGCAGAGCCACATCAGTCGGCACGCAGAGCCACATCAGTCGGCACGCGACTAAAATATCACTTACTATAATTCTAATTAGTGTTGTCACTTTGCTATAAGTGGGATTTTTTTTATGTTGAATCCTGGATAAGCGGCCCCAGTTTTTAGTTCATGTCAAATTATTTTTCATGTGCATTGGTTAACAATTGACAGTAGTTCATAGTTTGGTTAAAGTTTCGTGAATATTCAGTCAATTGTTAACCACTGTACAACATAATTCCCTCCAAAGTCAATAATTATTATTCAGTACAATCGTCATCAACATCTACCTTTGTAATAAAATATATCAATCAATATTCATATGTGAACATAATCACAAAAAGAATGATGACAAAATTATAATAAAGTCCAGACAAATAGTATAGTCACCAACGGCCCAACTTTTACACCCGTGAACTAGCACCTGTCCCATACGATCAACTCTTTACTGTTGGTTAACTCCCTTCTCAACGTTCACCTACAACCACCTTCCCTCCTAACCCCTGATCTCCTCAACCAAATACAGCCATGCTCCACTGGTCACACTGGTCACTCCGGTCACTCTCCATTCACTACTTTGATCTTCCACCCTTTTCACGATCAAACCCGCGCCATGCCGTTCAAACACGCTAACTGTCCCAACACAGCTCTCACACTCACATATACTATTCTGACAGCAGATATTCCGCTGCGCAACTCACATACAACGAAAGGGGTTTAGAGATTATAGCAAGTAATGGGTTTAGTGATTATAGCAAGTAATGGGTTTAGAGATTATAGCAAGTAATGGGCTTAGATATTATAGCAAGTAATGGGTTTAGAGATTATAGTAAGTGAAGGGTTTAGAGATTATAGCAAGTAATGGGCTTAGATATTATAGCAAGTAATGGGTTTAGAGTATGCGCAACTCACATACTAATATACAACAGGGGTCTATAATGACCAAGTGGATATGGTCAGGCGGGCCCCATTAGAGTTGTGATTGTCAGGAGGCTAGATTGAAGGGGCCCATTTAGAGTTGTGATTGTCAGGAGGCTAGATTGAAGGGGCCCCATTAGAATTGTGATTGTCAGGAGGCTAGATTGAAGGGGCCCATTTAGAGTTGTGATTTTCAGGAGGCTAGATTGAAGGGGCCCCATTAGAGTTGTGATTGTCAGGAGCGTAGATTGAAATGAGCCCCTTTAAACAAAAATGAATGTGTTTTGTCATCTAAACTAGAAAGGCACTGTCATTCGGTGCACCCACATTTACTGAACTGGCCTCCCTCCCACTCGTACGCTCCACCACACACACACACACACTAACACACACACACACAGTTATGTAACAAACGGTGAATCAATTAATTCAACATTAGGTGCCTGTAATCTCCAGAGTGTTATGCTGGGAAAGATCATCAAAAGGTTAAAACTAGAGTTTTGTCTATCTACTGAATACAGCATTGTGTTCTTTTGTTTCTATCTCTCTCTCTCTCTCTCTCTCTCTCTCTCTCTCTCTCTCTCTCTCTCTCTCTCTCTCTCTCTCTCTCTCTCTCTCTCTCTCTCTCTCTCTCTACATCCATCCCTTTCTATATATCTATCCATATCTATTTATCTATCATCTATCTCTCCCTCTCTTTGTGCACCACTCGTAGTTCAGGTTCACGTAATATGTTTTAATCTAAATAAGTTTAATTGACATATAGCAGATTACTGTTCCTGATGTGTTATTCGGGTCTCTGCCCATTGCAGTGCCCCTGGTAGGCGTTAGTAACGCAAGTAAAATGTGTAAGTTTAGTAAACCAGGGGCATTGAGTTGTGAGGTTTATTTTATAAACTTGTAGCAATTGTTACAACAGCAGTGAACAACATTAACAGACCTAGTCTACGCAGGCCCGTAGCGTGCGGGGGGTGGGGCAGGGGACCGCCCCCCCTGCGATTTTTCTGCCCCCCTCTGCTTATTTGCTCTACTTAGTAAAATGTATTATCTGCCCCCCCCCCTGCTATTGCCTGGCCCCTGCTGTAGAATTTTCACGCTACGGGCTGAGTCGACGCCAGTTGAAAGTAACAATAATAATAATATTTAATTGTTTAGTATAACTGCATGAACATGAACTGACTTGTAATGGTGAACTCGGGAGGAGTACAATAACTACTGTCTAGATACAAACTACAACATTCATCCGCATACCACGATGCCCAATGCTAGACTGATTTCACAACTGCTAAAATAAAGCACGTGCTCCACGCTGTCGGTTGCAGTATACGTCACTTTGTTAGAAGTGACGTATACACATAAAACTCACAATAAAATACAACGCGATGGAAGAATGACGTCGTAAAGGGTATGGTGGGCGGAGCCTACCAAATTGCGTCATCAAACTCTATACCCTTTCTCGTATGTTGGGGCCCAGGGCGTGGTCATGTTTGGCCCCATTTAAATTTAGCCCTATGCTACTAGCCCCTACCTAGGGGTACAACGTTCCGTTAGTGATTAAGTCACAGAGATGCAAGTGAAACGGGGCAGTCCGTTTAATCACAACACCAGTTAATATCTACAGTCGTTTAATTGACGCACTGTACCTCAACGACTCATTCCGCTAAAAGAAATGAAGAAAGAGGGGGGGGGGGTGTGGAACACATTTGCATTTAGACATAAGAACTAGTTTTCAGTGCAAGAGTGCAACAAAATTTAAATGGAACTCCGTCTTAGAAAAGGTTAAACCGTAGTGTTAAACGGTTGTTGTTAAACCGTTTTTGTTAAACCGTTGTTGTTAAGCCGTTGTGTCAAACTACAATTAAACCGTTGTGTTAAGCCGTTGTGTTAAACTACAGTTAAACCGTTGTGTTAAGCCGTTGTGTTAAACTACAGTTAAACCGTTGTGTTAAATCGTTGTGTTAGACCACTTGATGAAAGACAAAGACAAACGTGTAAGACTTCTCTAGCTTGTAAATAAAAAAAAAACAGACAAATAAAAACAATGAAATAAAAGTAACTAAAAGTACAGTCCACTGCAGAATGTTTAGTAATAGTTAACTGCAGAACGTTTAGTAATAGTTAACTGCAGAATGCAGAATATTTAGTAATAGTTAACTGTAGAATATTTAGTAATAGTTAACTGCAAAATATTTAGTAATAGTTAACTGCAGATTGTTTAGTAATAGTTAACTGCAGAATGTTTAGTAATAGTTAACTGTAGAATATTTAGTAATAGTTAACTGCAGAATGTTTAGTAATGGATAAATTAGCTGGGACATATTTATAGAGTAAATTTAATATTCTAATTTATCTTATTAGGTACCTTCTATTTTTATGTTGAAAATTTTTTTCTTTTGAGGATTTTTTGCGCAAGACTGTCCGCTTTATAGCCTAATTTATTGATCTACCAATATCTCTTAGTTGTCTTTAAGGCTTCTAAAGAGCTGACATTACAATTTTAAGTTTTAAAAACTGTGTCCTAAAAATAATTATTAGAGAAAGCTTGTCTGGCAACATTCGTCGATTGAAAATAATAAAAAACAGATAGATAGATAGATAGATAGATAGATAGATAGATAGATAGATAGATAGATAGATAGATAGATAGATAGATAGATAGATAGATAGATAGATAGATAGATAGATAGATAGATAGATAGATAGATAGATGGATGGATGGATGGATGGATGGATGGATGGATGGATGGATGGATGGATGGATGGATGGATGGATGGATGGATGGATGGATGGATGGATGGATGGATGGATGGATGGATAGATAGGTAATTTGAGAACTTTCGTTTTCTAAACTCACTCAATAATTAATTCATTGACACCGGGTCATCGTTCGGAACTGACCTTGTTTTGCATTGAGCCCACTGTCATCCATGTCGCGGTCCCAACCAATGAAAAGGTAATGTACCCCGCTCATGGGGACGAGTCTGGGTGAATAGTTCGTTTTAATTGGATGGGATTTATTGGCTTATTTAGCGCTCCCTCCCCCCATACCATTTACATTTGAAATGGAACAACAAAAAAAAACTAGTTTTTTTTTCAAACTAGGTCACCGGCATTGAAGTAGGCCAAATACTGATGGTGGAGGAAGAGTCGTACTGATAGACAGACAAAATGGGCCACCGTCTATGGCCCATCAAATAGTGATTCCTGTTAAATCTAATGTTAGTATACATTCGACTAGTACCTTTGTCAAGGACTCTCTGTGTCCGCCTCTACCCAGGTCCACCTTAGACCTGTGTCGTGGGCCCCAGGTTCTATTTGCAATTAAAGACCCAAAGGGGTCCCACGCTAGAGGGTATGCGGATTAAAGTTGTATTTATTTATAGAATTTTTAGTTCCCTGAAGGATAAAACGATTCTGTCCCCCAAAAACCTAAAATCGGTCCTGATGAAAGTGGGGCATTCTTTAAATAAGTGGTTCCAAACCCTGAGCCCGCAGTAGGTTGGTATCCCGTGGCCTATATTACCCGTAGACATATAAGTAGGACAGATGATCGGACAGACATACATACATACAAGCATGATGACCGACAGACACAAAATTCATGCGCAGCCACATGTATAATAAATATCAATGAAAGATAAGACTCCGTATAATATAAAGACATACAACCTGTAAATTAAACAGAATGGTTCATACAATTGTCATGTAATTTAGTCCCCAAGTCCACCAGCTTAAAATGGGTATCTGACTTTAAGTTGGGGAAGTAAAGGCGGCTGGGCGTTGTGCTAACCACACAATCTCTTCATATGCCGAGGTTATAGAAACAGATGAATTCTACACGTCATCTGTCCCGATGAGCCCTTTGGGGCTTAAGGGAACTTTACTTTGGTCTATGGTGCTGACAGTAAATTAAAGAACAGTTCACCCTTACACCCCCCACCCACACATACAAAAATACACAAACCCGTCACCCCCATGAAGTGGATTAAGTCATTCCGTGTGGAGGTTGAATTTTAGATTCATGTCCATCCATACACAGCTCATCGAAAAATGGACGGCCAGTGGGCAGAGGAGGGGGGGAAGGGGAATAAAAGCCAAAGTTGGTGACACGTTTTTTTTTTGTTGATCATGAACAACTAACTGGCAACATGGGACATAAATATAATGGCTAATCTTAACTGACCAGGAAATGGAGTTGGTAGGGGGGGTAGAGGGGATTGGAAATTAGTGGCGCGAAAATGCCGGTTTTGGGGGTGGCGGTTATAATTATTATTTATTTTATTGATCGGTTTTGATTTGTTCATGTTTGATCAGGGTCGTCGTAGGGCTGAGAAAGTGGGAGGGGGGAGGGAGTGAGGTTTGGTGTTAAGCCAAAGAGTGATTCTTATTGTCAACACAGAAGTGGATTCTGTAATTCAGTCTTTCAGCGTGTTGAAGTGAAAACATTGATAAACTCAAATCGATGGAGCAGTGAACATGAAAGTATTTGGGGGGCAAGTCTTTAACTTGAAATTGACGGTGAAACGTTTTTAGAATTGGGAAGGGACGGGGGGGGGGGTGTTGTCAATCGTATGGTCTGGATACCATGGTTCATTTTATTATAAATATTTTGCGTGGAGGAAATAATTTTCAAGATAATTGTTTGTGATTTTAGATAAAGATCATGGGTTTAAAAATGGATGGGGTCAATTCATAACTGTCTGAATTCTGTAAGAAACTTTAAACTGTGAGGTCAAAACAGTAATTGCAAAGTGCATTAGCTTTCCTGTGTGAAATTCTCTATGGTGTTGTGTATTTATTCTAAATAATGTGATGAATGATTCCTGATGGTGTGAAGAAATTATTCCTAATGGTGTTTGTAATGTTTCCTAATGGTGTGATGTAATAATAGCATATCATGCAATAAGTAGCCTATTGTAAAACGAGATATTTCTTGTGATTTAAATAAAGAGATTCAATAAATTAAAGATAGTATGTGAAGTAAATAATGTAATGAGATGTAATTCAATTATGAGATGTAGTCAAGGAAATATAAGATGACGTCATATTAAGTTACGATGAAACGGTGAGTTGCTTTGATGATGAGGCAAGCGGTAATAATAAGATAATATAATGCAGTAATCTTGCCTGCGTTAATACTGACAAGTGATGTAATAATAAGATAATATAATGCAGTAATCTTGCCTGCGTTAATACTGACAAGTGATGTAGTAATAAGATAATATAATGCAGTAATCTTGCCTGCGTTAATACTGACAAGTGATGTAATAATAAGATAATATAATCCAGCAATGCAGCCTGTAGATTAATTATGTGTACTTTAACAAAGACGTGTGACGCAAGGATTGTCACTTGCCGCAATAATAAGAAGCGTTGTTTTTGTTATTTTTGGATATTAATATTCATTTCGATAACTTCCTACTCGCCATTTTTTTTATTATAAATCACGTAAATGTGAATAGTTTTTTTGTGAAAGTTAGAGAAACTTTATTGCAGGACGTCACCTGATCTAATTATAGCTCTGTCATGCAGAGTTGTGTTACTTGATCTAATTATAGCTCTGTCCAGCAGAGTTGCAGTGCGGCTATGTAAACTCGACATCTACAAAATCATTCATCGCGAATTGCTAGTCATGATTCGACACATCACTGCGCATGCCCCCACGCGACCGTCATCTTAAAGAAAGACACTTCCGGAGCGAGGCGATCAGCTTTACTCAGCTAACTTGGCACAGTATTCATCATCATTAGCGGAAAAAGGAGGGGGGGGGGGGTAAATTAACAAACAGTATAATTCGCTCTAGAGATGGCTATTGGTACGAAGTTTGTTTTAAAATGTACGTTTAAATAGCCGATTAAGAAGACAAGTCTAGTGGTACGGGTAGACGGAAAAATGCAACTCCGACGGATGTCATTCAAAGAGATGTCAGCAAAAACATTGCATAATGCAGAAACTTTCCGGTCAGAATTTTTGTTTTCTTTTTTTGTTCTGGGTTTTTCTTTCGTTTGACGTAAACTACCAATGAGTCCAAGCTGGGTTTTTATTTGTTTGTGGAGGGGGGGGGGGCGTTCTTCCCCTTAGAAGACTTCTTGATCGTAAAAAATCGATTCGTTCAGTATATACTGTTGCAAGTCCGCGGTTCTAAACTATTTTCGCGACTGGAGCCCGAAGGGTGCGAAAGTTTTATCCGCCGGTACCCTTCACACGTAAGTTCTTCAAAATTCTTGGTTGTTTTAAACGAAAAATATGTGTCTCTGTGTGCCCGTGTATAAGCTTCCTCCCCCCCCCCCGCGTACCCCTTGGGGTACCCATACCACTGGTTGAGAACCGTGGTTGTAAGTTGTTGTCTTGGGTCACAGTTCTCTGACGAAGTAACGTGTGATTTTTAGTTAGTGAGTTAGTTAAGTTGTTCTAAATCTATTAGACATGACACAATATTAGAAAACAGTGTTAAGGCTTTGATGAGGGGGATAGACACACATTGTCTATTAGTGCGATCTTCAAACAACATGAGATACATTACCTTAAGTGGGCGTCTCCCTATGTCGTCGATAAATTTACGGAGAGATTGACAGACAAAAATCATAGATATACTGAGTGACATATCAACAGATAGGCAGACTGGAAAACAGGACTGACAGACAAATCGACAAGTTGAAAGGTAGATTGTGAGACAGATTGTCAGTCTGATAGACAGACAGATAGATAATCAGACTGAGTGAAAGATGAAAAAATTTATTTGACAGTCAGAATGACTGACAGATTAACAAACAGACTGACAGTAAGATTAATTGGTGAATAGACAGACTTACTCAAAGGCCAACCAACTAAAAATGTAGATAAGTTGGTAGTTAAGTAGATAGAAAGGTGTGGTGTATGTTACATTATAGGCCTAATGGTAAGGGAGTATGTAAAATTTAAAAAAAACAACGGTCAGACAAATGACTATTTTTAACGGCATCTAAATGACTACTAACTAAATAAAGCTGAAATACTCCAATAGTTGTACGGGTCCCCACCTTGCACTGTGTGGCTACTACGCCTATGCAATATCGATGACAATAAAATTCCCTTTAACATGATCACATCATTGATACTTAATTATCACCTCTTTCCTCCAACCTTCACCCTCTCCCTCCCTCCTCTTTCCTTATCCTCCTTCCCTCCTCCTGTTCCTCTTAAGTCTACCCCCCCCCCTTTCCTCTCTTGATACTCACTACTCCACCCCCCCCCACCCTCCCATCAACACCCGAGTGGCGTTGAAGCTGGAGAGCATTAGCATTAAGATTCTGACAAATGGACATGCTGCCATTAGGCATAACGGGGGTGGAGGGAGGTGGGGCTCAGCGGGGGGGGGGGGAGAGAAAAGGGCGCAGTGGGCAAAGCTGGCATAAGAAGCAATGAAAAGCGGTGGGCGAGTCTCTGTGGGCGTAGGTGTGGGTGGGCGGTGATGGGAGAGGGGGCGCACCATGCTGTCTGTGTGTAGCTAATGGAGATAGTTTCAGCTAGTCTGTATTATAAAAGCGTAGCTCATGTCAGCGGATAGTTGTTATTAAATGATGTTGTAATTTTGCCATTAGTATTAGCTTAAGATATTCTAAAAGTTGAGATTTTTAAAAAAAAAAACATAGAATAAAATTTAGAAAACCCTAAATTGTTTAAAAGTAATGGGACGTTGTACAATGGGATCATTCTTGTAGACAAAGTCTTTGTTATGACCGATACATTAATACAATGTGTATTTATATCAATACAAATGTAGATATTATGTCAGTCGTGACATCATCACTCCGAAAGTTCTTCACTGACTGACTTGAAATTTTGACAGATATTATAGATTATTGCTTTGTAAAAGAAAGTTATATGTTGCCTGTTCCAAAGTCGGCAAGCCCGACAATCTGATTTTATACACAAACAATTGAACAACAAAAAAGATTGTATATTTACAAGCACTGTGTCAATAAACAAAAGAATTAGAAACCAGAGCTTACTCTCAATACTTACTCTCAATACTTACTCTCAGTACTTACTCTCAATACTTACTCTCAGTACTTACTCTCAATACTTACTCTCAGTACTTACTCTCAATACTTACTCTCAGTACTTACTCTCAATACTTACTCTCAGTACTTACTCTCAATACTTACTCTCAATACTTACTCTCAGTACTTATTCTCAGTACTTACTCTCAATACTTACTCTCAGTACTTACTCTCAATACTTACTCTCAATACTTACTCTCAGTACTTACTCTCAGTACTTACTCTCAATACTTACTCTCAGTACTTACTCTCAGTACTTACTCTCAGTACTTACTCTCAATACTTACTCTCAATACTTACTCTCAGTACTTACTCTCAATACTTACTCTTAGTACTTACTCTCAGTACTTACTCTCAGTACTTACTCTCAATACTTACTCTCAGTACTTACTCTCAGTACTTACTCTCAGTACTTACTCTCAATACTTACTCTCAATACTTACTCTCAATACTTACTCTCAGTACTTACTCTCAGTACTTACTCTCAATACTTACTCTCAGTACTTACTCTCAGTACTTACTCTCAGTACTTACTCTCAGTAATTACTCTCAGTACTTACTCTCAGTACTTACTCTCAGTACTTACTCTCAATACTTACTCTCAGTACTTACTCTCAGTACTTACTCTCAATACTTACTCTCAGTACTTACTCTCAGTACTTACTCTCAGTACTTACTGTTGCATTAAAGTGGACTTAGCCACTGTAATGCGTGGACTGGTACAGCTAGTGTATTAATACCATTGAAATATATAAATTATATACATATACGAAGCATTTAAAGCCAGACTATCCTAACAGACACATTGGGTTAGAATACTCTGGTTTACAACGTACCGTGTATAAATATCTCTAAATATATGAAGCATACAGGCGTTGTGCCAGCCAGACAGCCCTTTATTATTCCGTGGTTACAGAAGCATAGCCTCTGTACCAATAGCCCACAAGGGCTCATGGAACTCAACCTACTGTGCTGCATATTTATGACGATGCATATATATTAATACGATATCTAAAAAAAAAATAACAATGCAGATATTTAAATATGATACAGATAAATAGATACTAAACAGGTACATTCGACAACACAGTGACCTTTGAACTTATCAAGCAGAGTCATTGATTGGTGATATCTAAATCGTTAGTGTTTGTGACAGTGGTAAGTCATGTTTTAGCTGAACTATTTATACAGAGACACCACTGTCAAACTCATGGACTGTGTCCACTTCTAATGACGTGGTAACGTACTAACGTGATA
This sequence comes from Bulinus truncatus, assembly GCA_021962125.1. Taxonomy (NCBI): domain Eukaryota; kingdom Metazoa; phylum Mollusca; class Gastropoda; family Planorbidae; genus Bulinus; species Bulinus truncatus. The sequence continues at coordinate 904,995 of JAGDYQ010000089.1, forward strand.
CTCATACTGCTGGTAGTCACAAATGGATGGTACTCATACTGCTGGTACTCACGCATGGCTGGTACTCATACTGCTGGTAGTCACAAATGGATGGTACTCATACTGCTGGTACTCACAAACGGCTGGTACTCATACTGCTGGTACTCACAAATGGCTGGTACTCAAACTGCTGGTACTCAAACTGCTCTTACCCATAGACAGACTGCTTGTACTCACAGATTGCTGGTACTCAAAGACTGCTGGTACTAACATTTTGCTGGTACTGTGAGGTGGGGGGGGGGGCAGTTTTCTACTGTGTGCGTTGTACGCTCCCATCATTATCCAAACGCAACGGACCAGACAGACACCAATCTTAAACTGTGTACATAAACTGTTCATTATTTTACCATTTCGATGTTTCATTAAACCTGGCGCAATAAAATATCAACTATTATGTGCTCTAATATTAAACAGTGAATATTACTCAATATTAAGTGCGCCATTTCAGAGCACATGATAACAACCACAGTATAATAATGATAAATTGCGATAGGAAAAAAAATAGTAAAATACTCTCCAAACGCAGTGTTTCTCAACCTGTGACGTAACTACCATGAATTTTGACCAAAAACAAAAAAGTAGACAAGTGATGAAAACACCTCCGTTCACCTGAAGCAAATTGAGTGAAACACACACCTGACCAACCCAGTGGCGTAGCGAGCTTAACTAGCGCCCGGGGCACAATACCTTTTTAGCGCCCCTCCCTTCCCCAATTCGAAAACCATATAATATTATATTAGGTAATACATTTTCTAAGTAGTACAAATTAGCAGAGGGGGCCAGACAAAACGCAGGGGGGACCCGGCCCCCACGCACGCTACGGGCCTGCCAACCCTCCCTCTCACCTACTTTAGCCTGCTGTAATCTCAACCAGTGTTACCAGAACACAGATGTCTCTACAAGCCATATTAAGTGTTATGCGTAGAAAATAATGTGTGAAACTGTTTTCAACTTTTGTTTACATATCACAGCATGTATGGTCATTTGGCGACAATAGTGTCATCACAGTTAAGAAAACCTGTCTCGTAGTCAGTTTGAGATTCAGACCCTGTGCAACTAACCATTTCACTTTATTTAGATATTCTCTTGTTTGTTCTAATAAGACTATATAAACCTGTTCCTTGTGAAGATACCGTTTTTATTTAAGAACTGTTTATCTCCCTTCAATCACTGATAATTTGTGGTTATTCTAAGTGTTTGGTGCGCAGTGTTTGATGCGCAGTGTTTGGTGCGAATTTTTGGTGCGCATTGTTTGGTGCGCATTGTTAGGTGCGCAGTGTTTGGTGCGCAGTGTTTGGTGTGAATTGTTTGGTGCGCAGCATTTGATGTTCAATGTTTGGTGCGCAGTGTTTGATGCGCAGTGTTAGACGCGCAGTGTTTGGTGCGTAGTGTTTGGTGCATAGTGTTTGGTGCATAGTGTTTGGTGCGCAGTGTTTGGTGTTCAATGTTTGGTGTGCAGTGTTTAATGCGCAGTATTTCATGCGCAGTGTTTGGTGCGCAGTGTTTGATGCGCAGTGTTTGATGCGCAGTGTTTTGTGCGCAGTGTTTGATGCGCAGTGTTTGGTGCGCAGTGTTTCAAGTCTTCATCAAGTTTGTGAGAATCACCGCTTTAATAGGATAAAATAATGTAGTCCATACATCATAATAATGTCTTACTCCGCTACAGCCAGAATCTATAGGAATTATTGTCACGGGCAGCACACAAAACTCCGATTATTACTATTTTATCGAAGTCGTAATTAAAGTGATTGTCAAAGGGACGACAACTGGCTTTAGTCATGTCAATAAATGTCGGTTATCTGCCCTTGACTAAAGAGAGATAGGGGGCGGGTTTCAACTGTTGGGTCAAGCTAGTGTCAGTTGGTTCAACAGTCAAACTAATTTGATTAAAAAATCTGCCCAAAGGCGGATTTTGTTTATAAATTAAGACCAAAGTAAGCCAAATGTAATTTCATAATTTCTTTTTTTTACCAACGTGTCTGATATTTATTAGCTAAGTAGACTGTCTATTTTATTCTTTCCGCTTTTCGTTTTTTTTTTCTATTTTTATTACATTCTTTTAGCTTATAATTAGATTCATATCTCTGGCCTCAAATCTTGTAATTCATTTTCGGGCCATTTCTAATTTAGTGAGTAGGCTCAAATGTTCCAAGTACTGACAAGTACAAGTACGAGTACAAGTAACCAAAGGTACAAGTACACACGACTGGAAGTAAGACTATATATAAATACATATATATACAGGCCCACCGACAGAAATTCCGGGCCCCTGGGCAGGGCCGTCACCGACCCCCGTGCTGATAATAATATTTTCAAAAGTTGATTGGCCAGCTCAGTACGGGCCCCTGGGCATTTACCCCCTGCCCCCCTCTCGGCGAGACTATATATATATATATACGGGTCGGATTTAAAGATAGGCCGTGGCCTAGGGCCCTGTGAAATAAGGGGCCCCAAAATGCTGAGTAGTATACAAAGATAAAAAAAAACTTTGCATTTTTCAAAATGGAGCCTCAAATTTGTGTAGGCCTAGGGCCCCTAAAACAATAAATCCGGCCCTGTATATATGATGATTTATATCTCACATGTGTTGCATGGAATTTTGCACCTAAATAATCCATGGTGAAGGAATTCTACAGGTAATAAATTCTTTTCGCTGCAACGGAGCTTAACACGGGTATCAACATGTGACACATTTCCTCTTTGAATCAGTGGCTCCTCTCGACGCACTCTTCCCCCCCCCCTTTCGCCCCAACACCCCCTCCCTCCCCCCTCACGGTTCGTTCGTTCAATCCTTTTGTTCGATCAACCGTGAAGGAATATAAAAAGCAATAAACACGGGCTTCGTGAGCTAAATAAAACCTGAAAAAGAGTCCATTATTTTAATTTGCGTCATCAGGTATCCAGCAGCTTGCCAGATTTTTATTACAACTCTCTAAAATGGCCAAATCTTGTTCGCAAATATATTAAAGGGAAAGAAGAAAAACAAAAAGTAATCGCGGATACACCAATGTACATGAACACCTACAGCTATACAAACAATTTATTTTGTTTTAATTCTTAGCCCTGAAATGGTTGCTGTTGAGATTTAATGTCTGAAGTTTGTTGTTTTCTGGTTGTTGGTTGATTGGAGCGAAAACAGAACAAAAACGTAGACCGGGTTTTTTTATTGAAATATTTCATTTATAACTAGTTGTAATGAACGTTGTTGACCGTGAAATGTAGGGGCCCTGTGACAACCCCTCGGGGCCCACTCCTAATCATTTTGACCGCTTTTACATCTAATATGAGTAATTCGCCAATGTGTACCCCCATACGTAAAGTATTGAATGAAGTATTTTATTATCGGGAACGCATGCCAGAATTAATAGCCGATTGGCGTGTTGACATGGGATAAGAAATGACCAATTTGTGTTTTGATATTACATACTACACTAAATGACCAAATTGTGTTTTGATATTACATAATATACTAAACGACTAATTTGTGTTTTGATATTACATACTATACTAAATGACCAATTTGTGTTTTGATATTACATAATATTCCAATTCACTAATTTGTGTTTTGATATTACATAATATACTAAACGACTAATTTGTGTTTTGATATTACATACTATACTAAATGACTAATTTGTGTTTAGATATTACATGCTATACTAAATGACTAATTTGTGTTTTGATATTGCATACTACACTAAATGACCAATTTGTGTTTTCATATTACATACTACACTAAATGACTAATTTGTGTTTTCATATTACATACTATACTAAATGACCAATTTGTGTTTTCATATTACATACTATACTAAATGACTAATTTGTGTTTTGATATTACATACTACACTAAATGACCAATTTGTGTTTTCATATTACATACTACACTAAATGACTAATTTGTGTTTTCATATTACATACTATACTAAATGACTAATTTGTGTTTTGATATTACATACTACACTAAATGACCAATTTGTGTTTTCATATTACATACTACACTAAATGACTAATTTGTGTTTTCATATTACATACTACACTAAATGACTAATTTGTGTTTTCATATTACATACTATACTAAATGACCAATTTGTGTTTTCATATTACATACTATACTAAATGACTAATTTGTGTTTTGATATTACATACTACACTAAATGACCAATTTGTGTTTTCATATTACATACTACACTAAATGACTAATTTGTGTTTTCATATTACATACTATACTAAATGACTAATTTGTGTTTTGATATTACATACTACACTAAATGACCAATTTGTGTTTTCATATTACATACTACACTAAATGACTAATTTGTGTTTTCATATTACATACTACACTAAATGACTAATTTGTGTTTTCATATTACATACTATACTAAATGACCAATTTGTGTTTTCATATTACATACTATACTAAATGACTAATTTGTGTTTTGATATTACATACTACACTAAATGACCAATTTGTGTTTTCATATTACATACTACACTAAATGACTAATTTGTGTTTTCATATTACATACTATACTAAATGACCAATTTGTGTTTTCATATTACATACTATACTAAATGACCAAGTTTTATGTTGACATTGAGCACTAATTGACCACGTTGACTTTATTCACAGGGATGTTAAATGACCAAAGGTGGCGTTGACATTAAATACCCCCCCGCCCCCCAAATTCCTGTTGTTGACAATCAACACTGGAAAAACTGCGTATTAATTGTACTGGCAGACCACGTACTTTGATAACACATAAAATGTACAAATATATTCACGTATATATGTTGAGTTCCCTTAAGCCCCTAAGGACTCATCGGGGGGGGGGCAGATGTATTGTAGAGTCAACTACTTTGTATGTTAGTACCATGAGTTGGATATTGAAGCTCATCTTTTATTCAATGTTGTCATATTGACATCTGAATTTTTAACTCCTTCTATTAATTTTATTCAGTGGAGTAGGAAGGGTACAGGTCGCCGATCAAGAAAGAGGTGCCAAACTAGAAAGGGGCGCCAAACTAGAAAGGGGCGCCGAACTAGAAAGGTGCTTCAAAATAGGAAGGGGCGCCGAACTAGAATGGGGCGCCGAACTAGGAAGGGGCGCCGAACTTGGAAGGGCGCCGAACTTGGAAGGGCGCCGAAAGAGCTGTTAATTTTGTACGGCTCCGGTTTCGTTCGCTAATTTATCACGTCTCAGTTCGTTGTTCATTGGAACCTCAATGTTACCTCAAGCGACTGAAAGAATTTTGCGAAAAAAAAAAGGAATATGTAATTAAAAATTGTTTTCAAAGAACAATGGCGGGCAACAAAGAACCCATGAATGTTTGCACTTTTGATTTCAAAAAAGTTATCAACATCTTCTTAGAAGATGATAATATGTGATTCGGTTGAATGGCATTTCAATGTTTTAGCGTTTTTAAGACTTCCAAAAGGTTGAGAGCAACAAATCTAATAGACTCGTTTGGTATTTGTACCTGAAAAGTCAAATTCCAAAAAAAAAAAAACAGTTCCAGATTAGTATAAATGCTAGTTCCGAAAATCGAACACTCAAAGTCAACCGGATGTAATCAGTTTTCAGTGTCTGGATTTGTTTTGAAGGTGAAGTTCTTGTGTGAGACCTGCGCAACACGAAAAAAAAAACAAATTATGTAAACAACAATACATAATGATGATTAAACCCTTTGTTTACGGTTGTGATGGTGTGTCTTTCTCAACTGACCTGCTAAACCTGGCCACATTCTAAGTATTGGTGATAAACAATGGAAGCTAAACACGTATGTAAAAAAAGAAATCTGGCTAACATCTGTTCAATAATCGAAGTGTTTTCAGATTATTTATTTTATGGACAGACAGTTATAAAAAAAAGAAAGCTATCAAGCCAAAGAAATCTGGCCAGGTCAGATCTACGTGATGTTGGGGCTATTGACATAGGCAGATGTCAAGGAACGTATTCCAACCTTCTAATCACGTTCGCCTTGTACACGCATGCCAAATGGGCAGATTTGTTGACAGCACGAGAAATATATATAATTGGTGCATCGATATCTTACTTCAGAGCAAAATAGGGGGGGGGGGGGGGTGAACCAATAGCATGATTGAGAAAAAGGTTATGAACTTGATTAATCAAATTGTTCCAAATGTTTATCTTTTCCTCAAGATAAATTGATGCCCAAGATTGATAATATTGTTCACGATATATGATTTATCGATAAACACGATTTAACGAGTTGGTTTATTTGAAAGGTTTGCGTGACTTGTTGGACAGTAGGCATGAAGCAAAATGTCTAGCCACGCTGGTTAGAGAGTATGGATGAAGCGAGATGTCTAGCCACGCTGGTTAGAGAGTATGGATGAAGCGAGATGTCGAGCCACGCTGGTTAGAGAGTATGGATGAAGCGAGATGTCTAGCCACACTGGAATTAAACTATGAAGTTCACCGAGACGGCCTGCGGATCTCAAAATTTTGCGATTCGCGCGACCCACGATGAAACCAGGTCGGTTTTCGCGACCCACAAATAAAGAAAGAAAAAAAGAAATAAGATGGGGCAAATTTAATTTATATATGAAGCGTTCTATTCAAGACTGGCCAAACTGGCCAAACTGGCCTAACTGGTCAAACTGGCCTAACTGACCAAACTGGCCTAACTGGTCAAACTGGCGTAACTGGCCCAACTCACAACTTTGGTTTGGCTAGTATTACTTAATATGCTTCTAATACAAATATAAATACATTTTAGAAATATTTGGGCTATGTGCTAACCACTCTTCCCCTTATTAGAAATATTTCATCTTCCCCTATGACCCCAAAGTGCTAAGAGAACTTTACTAGTTTTAATTTAGGTTGAGTAATTATTTTGAATAAGTTGGGCGACCTACCTGTTTGGCTTAGTAAGCGTTATAATGACGACATCTGACCTCAGTTCTAACTTTTTCATCCATTGTTTTTTTTGTTTATTATAAGCAAAAATTAATTGCATTTTTTCCTACCAAAATAAAATAAATTAGGGAAGGTCTGATTTTAAAACAAGGGGGAGATCAATATGAAACAAATACATTCGCAAGACTATTATTATGAAAGTAATCACTTCCACTTACCTCCCCTTGCATTAATACATTCTGTGTTCACGACAGGAAGGTGGACAATGTAAGCCGCAATCAAAGACTAGACCTTCACCTTCGTCCTACCCTCCCCCTCCCCCCACCCTCCCAGTTGCGTGATGCCAGCAGACCTGGCAGATATAAAACTCTTAGCTACGGGAATCAATTTTTTTTTTATTTTTTATTATCCTGACAAACTTAACGAGATCAAACGTGAGAGAGCGAGACTTGAGGTAGCCAGTGGTCAGACATCACGCGACACTCAGACAGCAGGTGAGGCTAGATTGTTGGTTTGACTGCGGAAGTTGGTTTTCCCCCCTTTTTTATGTTTTGCTTTTAATATCTTTGGTGTTCAATCCGCGTGAAGTTTCTTAAACTGAGTGTAAAGTTTGAAAGTGGCCGTAAGAAACGTAAGACGCAAGGCCGCAGGTAGCAGTTCAGGGATCCCAGAAAAAACTATGACAACAAGCCCAGGGGGCCCATCTCCCCCACAACGTCGCAGCAAATGAAAATATTTTTTTTAAGTGCTGGGGGGGGGGTCGGGTTTTCAGCAACAGAATCTCAAGTTATTTAAAACAGAACAGACAAAATATTTCGAAAGATTTGCGTCATACTAAGAAATTCTACCTCACGCTTCGTGCATGATTGTGATGACGTAAGAACCGTTGACTTTGATCAGGAGAGATGCTCTGGTTCCCAGATTCTGTGAAATATATAATAGGAGGTAAAAAATAAAGTTCCCTTAGCCCTAAAGGGCCATAGGGGCAGATAAAGTGTAGAATTCATATGTTTCTATAACCTTTGAATATAGAGAGATTCTGTGGTTAGCACAGCGCCCACAAACTTAAGTCAGGCACCCATCTAAAGCTGGGTGGACTTGTGAGATTTAAACCAACTTTCGGACCTTTATTCTCACCGAGAGTCAAATATCGGACTCTCAGAACGAAAGTTTAGCAGCTACACTACTCGGCCATCCGTCCCACAATAGGAGTTGAATGGAAGAATACAATTTTGTAAGGTTCATATAAAAGTGAATGTAAAATTTAACTGAGAGGTTGTTAATGGTTGGCTAAACATTGTGTAGATGTACTAATTACTGCCTGGGCAGCAGTGGGTCAAGGTACCAAGCTGTGCTCTCTACTACTGTGTCACTCACCTAGCAATGGGGTGTAAAAGGAGGGGGGGGAGTGTGGTCCTTTGTAAACAAAATATTGACACTAGCTTCCCCCCCCCCCCCCGTGTAAATGGTATTTGTTTAAGAAGCAATAAAACATGGCGCGGAGAAAGTGCGGCCATGCTAAATGCTTCGTGACGTCAGCTCTTCACGGGCAATTACTCCCGCAGCTTAGCGAAATGCATCACCGATCCATAAACTAAGAATTATTTCCCCTTTTTTTAAAAAAATACAAAAGTAGGCGCACTTTTTTATCTGAGTTAAATATAATAGCGTTGAAATCTGGTTAACTGGTCGTCGTCGTCGTTGCTGGTCTAATCAAGGGGCGTCACCTGAAGAAGGCGACAGCCAGGGGAAACAAATCCGATTTGTCTGTTACATTATGTCCCTTGTCCCCCCCCACCCACCCCCTTAATTACGAAAATTTCATAAGGCCAACGGAGCATAAAATGACATTAATTCAGAACTCGGGGGACGGGATTAGGTGGCGGGAGTAAAGCGTTCTGTGTATTGAGTGTTCTGATTGGTTATCGATCTGATAAGAAGAAGACGGTTGGGGGTGGGGTGAGGAGGGTCATTCTTTGGTTGGGAGGAGGGATTTGAGGGGGGGGTATTGGGCAGTGTGGTTAGGACCAGCGCCCTGTGTCATTTACAGAAAACGGTCAGTAGAAAAAGTTAGTAGGTGCTGTGGGTAAAGGAGGGGGGGGGGGTGCTACAGTTGTGATTTACGGGCAGACTAATATTAATTTGTGGCGATCAATTACTGACTGGACTGAACATTCGGGGGAAATGACAATTAAATTTGACAATGAAAATAATAATTTAATTTACTACCATCTTTGTGTGCTACCATCTTAGTGTACTACCATCTTGCGGTATTAACATTGTGATGTACTACCATCTTGCGGTACTACTATTGTGCTGTACTACTATCTTAGTGTACTACCATCTTAGTGTACTACCATCTTAGTGTACTACCATCTTGCGGTACTAACATTGTGATGCACTACCATCTTAGTGTACTACCATCTTAGTGTACTACCATCTTGCGGTACTAACATTGTGATGCACTACCTCTTAGTGTACTACCATCTTGCGGTACTAACATTGTGCTGCACTACCATCTTAGTGTACTACCATCTTAGTGTACTACCATCTTAGTGTACTACCATAGTGCTGTAGTGCTATCTTACGGTACTACCATCTTGCTGTACTTCTTTCTAAGGCCGTCTCTGAATATACTAAAAAAACTTCTTCTTCCTTTGGCTCTACAGCCCATTTAGGGCCCTGGCCTGCCATAACTCTTCCCCAGTTTTCCCGATCCATGGTCTTCTTCCTTCACTCTCTCACTCCTATACTAAAATAACACGCACCAATAACATGTACGAAATAAAAATATACCAAAAACCATTACGAATAGTCATGTACCATTAACCATATATTAATAAACCTATATTATAATTACCATATACCGATAGCTATATATTAATAACTATATGCCAAAAGCCATGTGCCACTAGCCGTGAATCCATTAGCATAAACCAGTAGCAATATTCCACTAACCTACACAAGTACAACACATTTTAAACTTCAGCGATGTATAATCGAGTCTGATGAACTTTTAACCTATGACCCAAAAAAAAAACATTTCAATTTACTCCCAAGTGGCCCCTTCTACTCGCTGTCGCCGAGACATTATTTATGCCATTTATATTCTCACAATACACCATAATGTTGTGTTTACCCAATTAGGGTTAACTGACCTCGATTCGCTGACCTTTGACATTAGTGACACACACAAGCACAGCCGTTTCTACGTTTTTAAGAGCCCTAAACAAAGTAAACTTGTGGACTGTAAAACCGCAGGACCGGACATATACTTGATAAGGTCCTAAGCTGTTTGAGATACAAGTCCAGGTATTATACGTCAGTGAAATATATTTAAGTATATATGACAATTGCTCACTCGGACAAAATTTTCGGGGCCCCCTAGAAAGTGGCGGCCCTAAGCTATAGCTTGTGTAGCTTAAACTGTTAGTCTGGAATATTTTATAAGCGTACTGGTTTATTATCCATATCATCAAAATTAATATTGTTGGTGTATTTATGTATTTGAGTATGTAAGTATTGATTTCTCAATCTACGTATTTATGTATGTAAGCCTTTATGCATCAATTTATTTCATTTTTATGAAATTATTTTATACATGTATTTATTTATGTATGTATTGATTCAATTTTATCTTAGCGGCTATTATGTACGTGTATGTATTTATGTATGTATCTAATTATGAATGTATTTATGTAAACATTTATGTATTCATTTATATATGTATGTGTATATTTGTATGTGTATATGTCATTGTGTGTAGTGAATAGTTATTTATGCGTTAATGTGTGTAATTGTAAGTAGTTTTGTGTGAATTTATGTGTGTATATGTATGTATATATCTATTAATTCAGGTCTGCATTTAGTTATGTATGTATGTATTTATGAATATATATGTTTGTGTATATGTATTTTTTAAATATATTTATGTACGTAATGTCTTTTTTATATGCATACATTCAGTAATGTATTTATATATGTGTGTATTTATGTATGTATGTATGTATGTATGTAGTTATGTATGTATGTAGTTATGTATGTATGTTTTTATTTATGTATTTATATATTTATTTATGTATTTATATATTTATGTATGTATGTATGTATGTATTTGTGTATGTATGTATGTATTTATTTATGTATGTATGTATTTATGTATGTATGTATTTATGTATGTATTTATGTATGTATGTATTTATGTATTTATATATTTATGTATGTATGAATGTATTTATGTATGTATGTATTTATTTATATATGTATGTATGTATGTATGTATATATTTATGCATGTATGTATTTATGTATGTATGTAGTTATGTATGTATGTAGTTATGTATGTATAATGTATGTATATATTTATGTATTTATATATTTATGTATGTATGTATTTATGTATGTATGTATTTATGTATGTATTTATATATTTATGTATGTATGTATGTAGTTATGTGTGTATGTATGTATGTATTTATGTATGTATGTATGTATTTATATATACCATTGCTCTCCCCCAGCGCCACTAACAGCCCACGACGTGTCCGGCTATGTTGACCACAGTGTCACACTCAGGTGCCAGCTGAAGACGGGCTCCCACAGCCGGGGCTGGTACGTCATCACCTGGCAGAAGATCAATGACGACGGCAGCCGGACGCCCCTGGTCAACCTGCCGGTCCGACAAAAGGTGAAGAGGTCATACCGTCAGAGCAGTTCTTAGGTCTTTTGAAGCCCTAGACAGTGACTTGTAGATATACATATGGCAAAAAATACCCTTTGGGGGGGCCCTCAATGCACCAAATGTAAATAGAAATGAATACATACACGGTTCCCCTTTCCCTTTGGGCCCTTTTGCGTGTGGGCCCCTGGTCACTGGGGTCTCTTATCACGTGAGGGCCCTTGGGAAGTTACGTGATTCATTGGAATGGTTCTGCCTTCAGTGGACATGCATCACTATATATAGTGCTGGAGGCAGAAATTATCGCAATTATTGCTGTATTGAAATGCGGATTACTATCGATGTGAACCCCTGACGCAGAAAATAATGGGCCCATTAATAAAGAAAAGCAAACATAAAGCTACAAGTATTTAATTAGAGCCCCTTAGAATTCATAAACTGGATTCCAATGTCACTCGTCCGTTGCGCCCACTTTTAGATACGCCTCTGAGAGGACCAAAACGAATTATTTTTTACTATAACGGCAGTTTCACTCTGTGGACATTACCTGCGATGAACTTTGACCTAAGTACATGGCATTTAATCGATACATATCATCATTAGCAGTACATTTTTTTTCCCATTCGACGCATGGGCCAATATCTGCCCTTGTGTAAGGGAGGTAAATTATTAGTTTAAATCAACACTGTGAGTTATCTCCCATTGGCTTCGGCACAACATTTTCCTCTTCTGATAAACAATAACCCCCCTGGTCACGTGATTTCGGTGTGTGGCCCATTCGTCATCAATTACTATCTGTCAATCGACACTGTTGGCCAGTTGGTAACTTAAAGCCATGCTCACAGATTGACTAGTTACTGTAAATCAAAATAAAATATTTTAGTTTTATTCCTAGTCAATTTATTATTCATATTATGTAGGTCATGTAAGTAGTATTATTACTTAACGTGTAATTCTGTAACAGGGCCTATAGAGGAATGGTCGAAAGCCCTGGTCATTTGAACTAAACATATTTCAGTTGACCATTTCAATTTTATATCTACCTTATTAATATATTTATATTATTTTAAAATGTTTTACTTTAGTAAATAATACAAACTATTGAATACGAATATTGAACAATATGTTGCACTGTATCAAATAGAAATCAATGAAAAGGGAAAAAATATCCTCAGTTTTGTCTTTGAGAGCAGGGCCGTTCTTGTGGATAGGCAAACTCTGGCCCCATTGACAAATGGCCCTTTTATGTATTCCTATTAAATCTGGTGCTTTTAGAGCCCAAAATAAGTTCTTTCCCTAGGCCCCATATAGCTGTGAAATCTGTCTGGGCCCCATATAGCTGTGAAAATCAGACTGGGCCCCATATAGCTGTGAAAATCAGACTGGGCCCCATATAGCTGTGAAAATCAGACTGGGCCCCATATAGCTGTGAAAATCTGACTGGGCTCCATATAGCTGTGAAAATCTGTCTGGGCCTCATATAGCTGTGAAAATGAGACTGGGCCCCATATAGCTGTTAAAATCTGTCTTGGCCACATATAGCTGTGAAAATCAGACTGAGCCCCATATAGCTGTGAAAATCAGACTGGGCCCCATATAGCTGTGAAAATCAGACTGGGCCCCATATAGCTGTGAAAATCAGACTGGGCCCCATATAGCTGTGAAAATCAGACTGGGCCCCATATAGCTGTGAAAATCTGTCTGGGCCCCATATAGCTGTCAAAATAAGACTGGGCCCCATATAGCTGTGAAAATCAGACTGGGCCCATATAGCTGTGAACATCAGACTGGGCCCATATAGCTGTGAAAATCAGACTGGGCCCCACATAGCTGTGAAAATCTGCATGGGCCCCATATAGCTGTGAAAATCTGCATGGGCCCCATATAGCTGTGAAAATCTGCATGGGGCCTGGTCTACTACTGAAGAACGGCTCTTTTAAATTTTCATTATTAGAATCTCGTAAGGTCCCGTGAGTTCGTGGGCTCTTTAGGTTTCTATAGGTTGGCAGGCTCCTGTAAATTCAGAGGATTCTGTAGGTTTTGAGGCTCCTGAGGTTTTGAGGCTCCTGTAGGCTAGTATGCTTCTGTAGATTCAGAGGCTGCTGTATGTTCAGAGGCTTCTGTAGGTTCGTGTGCTTCATGTATGTTCTTAGACTGTAGGATAAGACTATCCTGACTGAAACATGTTGTTGTTTTATTTGTTGTAGATTCCTGAATGGAGTAAAGAGGTGCCTACAAGTTTGCAGTCGAGAATCCAACCAATCATAACTGTCCAACCCAATCACGTAGAGTTCAACTTATTGATCACAAATGTGACATGCGCAGACGAAGGAGAATTCAGGTGAATCTTTGTTGATCGTAAAAATTATTTTGTTAACTTCATTTTTTTTCCTTTCAAAGAATCTTCTTTGAATGAAATCAATTACTTTATAGATAACTCAACTTGTTCTCAAAGCTGGCTTTCGACATGCTCAATCAGAAACACTTATAGTCGAAGCCATTTTTACGTTTCTCGAAGCCCTATCTAAAAGCACTTTTGATGGACTCAAAGAAAAGTTCATGTGGGGGGGCCTTTGGCAAAGGTTAAATAAGGGCCACAATACATTTGAAACCGTGGGGGGGAGGAGGGGCCACTGACTGCCCCCAGTTTAGTCATTTTGGCCTGAGACTCCTGAAATGTACGCAGATATCCAACTGGCAAACCAAAAGTCCCGTGGGGGGTGGGGGGGAGGCTAAGCTATGGGGCCTTAGGCACTTGCCTTGCTTTGCCTTTCCTTACGAACGGCTTTGATCATAGTGCACCGCAGATTACACATATACATAAGCGATCTGCTGTGATTACTTGAAAGACCCATACCTGGAGGCTACCCGAAAACCTTTCAGGGGATCGTAAGGGGAGGGAGGGGGCTGAAAGCTTTTAGGCCTGACAGGCAAAATTAGGGGGGAAAGTGGGTCAGAAAGTTTCCGTTGTAATAGCAGAGCCGTAGATAGCTATTGTGGCGCCCTGCGTTAGTTTCATTTTTTGGCGCCCACTTCCCAACCTAAAAAGTGCAAAAACATTTAACAGCACTCTTTAGGCGCCCTTTTCTAGTTCCGCGCCCTGTGAGGCCGCTAAACCCGCTGTACCCTTCAAAGCTCTATTGGTTGTCAGGGGGGCCCATATTCCTTGATGCTGCCCTGCCCCTTTAGACAATCACTAACAAGATTGAAGTATTAATGAACAGTTTATATGGGGCTCCATTACCCATGTGGGGTGTTACGACAGTCTTGCATTCAATACTCATTTAAAATTTTCTGGGAGTCGAATGACATGTCCTCTAATAATATATTCTATAGAATTACTCTGCTAAGACATATTGATTTTGTAATCTTCATATTTGACCTATTTTTCAAGTCAGCTAGAATTTCCGTTGTTCTGGTCTGTTTTTGTTTATTTCCAGATGTATCGCCATTACGCCTCAAGGGGAAATCACTTCAGCGGCAGAGTTAAATATCGTTGGTGAGTTATCTCAGAGTTAGTCAATAGATAAATAAAAAAAAACTATAACAAATTTGATAATGATAATACTATGACTATGTGGCAGGTGATAATTCTGATCACTAAAGGCATAGTGAAGGTCGCGGGTTCAAAGCACACACCCCCTCCAATCCATTTATCTCTGCTCTATAGTGGTGGGCGTAGACTAGACCCCTCAGCCGAATTTTTTTTTAAGTATCGGCTGGCTGACATAATTTTTCGGCTGATAGCCGGCGTAGCCGAAATTGACCATAAATTGAGTAAATTGACATTTGCGGCTGATTTTTGGCTGATTTTTGGCAGATTACGAAATATTTGGCTAAAATTCGGCTGACGCCTAGAAAATATTGAATTGATAAAACTTCAGCAATAAAACAATTTTACAATACTTGGGGAAAAGTTTAATTATTTAAAAAAACAGAAATAAACAGTTTTATGTGCTGTCCTACTAATACAGTGCATTAATACATTCCACTCATTCAGTTTCTGCCACTTAATACCTTGATAAGCACTTAAAATATCAGTTTATAATTGTCATGAATAAAACAAACGCGATGTAGTTTATCAGCTGTTAGACTTGATCGTTTGCTGTTCATTATCAAACCAGTAACCGAAAACATGCACTCCACTGGTACAGATGATGCTGATGATGATAGGTGAAGACGAGCCAGTTGAGTAAGTTGTGGATACGAGGATGATGCAGCACTGCTACGCCAGAAAGCGAGGACATCATGAAACTGAACAACAGGCACCGTCAAATAGTTTGCAATTTCCACTGCCATCTGAAATAAATGTTCAAAAAATCATAACACAACAGTACTAACTGCTAGTTTATAAAACATTTCATTAAAGTGCACAGTATATATATTTAAAAATATTTTACTTCAAACTGACTGGTCTATTGAGAGCGAAATAAAACGAAAACTGTTTCAATGCCATAAATTAACATAGAATACCTTATTAGTACAATCGTCTGGTAACTGCTCAGTTCTCAGCTCATTTATCAGCTCTATTCGCAATCGCTTACATCGGGTTTCTTCAGAAACATGTTCACTGACTAGCTGCGAATGGGACACATCAGCTTTAGACATGATGAATCCACGGGCCATTGCTGACTGTATTGCATTCTCCAGAATTGTGGTTGCTTCTGACCGTGGAATCAATGATTTGAAATTTGGATCAAGCAGCTGATGCAGCTTAATGTGATCATTTACAGGAAATCGATAGTCAAGCTGGATGAGAACTGACTGCTTGATCATTCGTATTTTGTCATCATCAGCATTTGATGCAGTGCAGATCTTTCTTATGTGCCTTATCACTAGTGGAATAGTTGATAAGGTTGGCATTGAAAAGCTGAAGAGATCAGTTAGGTCTTGAAATGGTTTCAGAAAGGTAACGAGTTCACTTAAAAAGTCAATTTCATCTTCATGGAGACAAATATCAACTCGACCAATACGCTTGAGAGTATTTTGAACCTCTCTTTTCAAGTCAAGTATAGACTGAATCATCATCAGTGTTGAATTCCAACGCACTGGACATGATGCCTTCACTGACTTATGATTGTGTCTATGACTGTCAACGATGGCGTTAGTGCTGCTCTCAGAGGCATCCACTATTGATGCACTGAACTGATCGTTTACAAGAAGCAATTCACACACTGACGACATGCCTTCTTTCAGGGTCTTTATCATTTCTTTATCCTCTGTGAATGCTGCCTCGTCTTCTATGATTGCCGTCTTGAAATGAAGTACAGTTACGATGTTGCGGCACTTTTGTAGTATCTGTAGAACGTCTTCATTTTTATTGATGCTGTCGGTAGTAAGCAGAAGGTGCAATGCGTGCGCTGTACAGTGCTGATAAGAGTCAACCTTCAAAAGCTTTGAAGTCTTTATCATATTTGCAGCACCATCATGGCAGCTAGTTATGAACAGCTTTTTGTGATCAACAGAAAAGCTTTTCAAGACAGAACTGACATGATCAGCAAGGTCATGTGCAGCCAGAGCAGGTAATGCGTGACAGCCAAGTGTGACAACTTTATATGTCCAGTCATGGTCTAAAAAGGAGGCCCTGATGCCAAGATAGTTGATAGCCCGGTAGCGATCGGTCCATCCATCAAACATCAGACAAAGTGAATTTACTTCAGCAACTTTAGTTTTGACTGCTGACCTGACGGCTTGGTAAACATCATCCAGGGCTGTTCCAGCAAGTGTTATTGGTGTTGGTATGTTGAGAGATGGGCAATTAATTTTGAAGAAATCAATAAAACCGTCTTTAGCCACATTTTCAAAGGCAAGCAAGTCTCTACAGAACCAGATAGCAATATCTCTTGTTATCTCATGACTTGATTTTGCCTGACATTGACTGCTACCTTCTTCATACTTACGGAAATATCCCAAAATTTTATTTGACTTTTCTTCACTTTGTACTGACACATCGTGTTTGACATATAGTGAAGATTCAAATTGCCACTTGATGTTGTTCTGGAAAAATTTGTGACTTTTGAAATGTGACCCTTGTCACCCATTGATTGCTGAGCAGTGAGACACAGCTGACAATAAACTCGATCTTCATCAACATTTCTTCCATCAGCAGAAAACAGGCCACCAAAGTATCTCCAGCATTGTGCTTTAGAATTTCCATGTTGGCTAGGCGGTTTAGGTTTTACTTGCAGATTTTTAACGAACTGCCTCTCTTCTCGGTTTAGATGACATTTGCTGACATTTGAGTCCACCTAAAATCATCAAATATAATTTTTACATTAGAAATGTTTTTTAACATAAAATTCATCAGTTATTGACTAAAACTAGAATCTATTTAGTGTTAGTTCAAACGATTTATTTAGATTTCTTAGGCTTACCTTTTTATAAGATCGTTGAGCCATAATTGAGCTATAAATCGTATATTACGACAAAGATTAACGAAAAATGTATTTAAGTTATTTTTATTTTAATTAGTATTTAATAAATGAAGACTGTACAATAAAGAAAATGAAGACAAGAAGACTTATTTAGCCGCCATTATATTGTGTTTGGATGAAGATAACTCCTAACTAGTTTTTGTCAAGCTTCCGGCGACGGTTAATCTAACGGCGGACCAAATACGGCGGCTACTGCAGCGCGCCGCATACTTTTCAGCGGATTTATGGCGGACGAAAATTCGGCGGCGAAGCCGGCGCGCGGCGCCGGCTGAGGGGTCTAGCGTAGACTGGGGAGCTCGGTGATGCACAGTTTATCATTTCAGTTTTATCTAAGTCAGGGGTGGGCAAACATTTTGAACCGCGGGACATGTTGGGTAATTAAATTTGATCGAAGGACCGAACCACTAGCAGATGCGGCAAGTTCTCATAAGATGTAATGGCATCTCAATGTAATGACACCTTAGTGAAATGGCATCTCATTGTAATGACATCTCAATGTAATGACACCTTAATGTAATGACATCTCAATGTAATGGCATCTCAATGTAATGACACCTTAATGTAATGGCATCATAGGGTGATGTAATGGCATTTCATTTGTAACAAAAACAAGATTTCATTGACTTAAGACCTACAAATAGACCATATATATATATATATATATATATATATATATATATATATATATATATATATATATATATCTTTTTACTCTCTAATCCAGTAACAATTAAACAAACAGGGAGGAGGTAGATGTAGAGAAGATTGGGACAGAGATTATTTGTCAATGTGAGAACAGACACAAAGTGACAGCGTGTAAGTTTATGTGTGAGTCAGAACAGACACAAAGTGACAGCGTGTAAGTTTATGTGTGAGTCAGATCAGACACAAAGTGACAGCGTATAAGTTTATGTGTGAGTCAGAACAGACACAAAGTGACAGCGTGTAAGTTTATGTGTGAGTCAGAACAGACACAAAGTGACAGCGTGTAAGTTTAGCAGAGCCGGACTTAACGGTGGGCGCACATGGCTCGGGCCCCGGTATGTCTGAGGCCTTCACTCAGTTATACTTCATAGCCTTTTAAATGTGGGCTTTTTTCCCCAAATGGGCCCATAATTTTCTTCTTCTTCCGTGACCGGAACAACTTAGTCCGCATGTGACGTGCGCATTTGTTTGTGTGTGTGTGTGTATGTATGTGTGTGTGTGGGAGAGAGGGAAAAAATGCAGAGCAGTGGTTCACAAAGTTTTAACATATAGAGGGGCCTCGCAAGCATCCATTAAATTGGGCTCCGCAGTTTGTAAGGCCGGCCCCGGATATATTAATGTATTTCTCGATATAATGTGCACATCGGCGAAGTTAACAAGGGAAGGAACTCTTTATGGCATAAAATGAATTCCGCTTATATTCCTTTTCTTTCTATTCTCTACTTGTCATAGTGAGTCGTGAAGCGCAAACGTTTGAGAATTACTGATGTAGAGAGTACGTGTGGCAGGGGAACCGTGCCAGTCTTGAATCGCCTATTAACAACCTACCGCACCCCCCCCCAACCCACTCCAACCCGGGGGATCTATATACTACTAAAGGGAGTTAATATACCCGTGACCTACTGTATGCTAATAGCATACGATTCACTTCCCCCCCCCCCTCTCTCGTATAAATTGTTGCGAGGGGAGATGATCAAAAATGAATGTGTTGAATAAAGGTTATTTGCCCTTGGCGTCCTCAGCGGAACCAGGGCAACCGGAGATCAGGAACGAGTTCATCCCGAAGATGGAGCATGGGCTGATAACTCTAGAATGCAGAGCCAATGTTGGATTACCTCCCCGAATGTTACTCTGGTACTACAGGGAGCCCGGGGCGGACTATTTCTCGGTAGGTATGCGCGTAACAATAAAAAGTGATGTACTAAAATACAATGTACCACCCCCCCCCCCCCACTGGCAAAGGAGTAACCTATTATTGCTTGTATAATTATTATTGTCAATGATATCCATGAGTCTATTAGAAAGAGCACAATACAACTAAACAGAGGAATTTTATATTTGTATTACTCTATTGTACTTGTCAGTATGCCTTGATATTCGTACAAAAACTGGGTCAATATAAGTATTATGTCATTCATTGTTTTTTTTATAAATGCCAGGCCTAATATGACATGGTTATGTGGCATTATTTCACGTGGCATTTATAAATAGAACTTGTATTTTTTTTTTAATTTTCCCCTGCTTGTTCTAATTCAAAGATGTTAGATAATCAAAGGGACATCATCCAGGAAACAGATGGCTGTCATGTGATAAGCACAAGAACGGTTGACGTCATTATCAGCGCGCAGTCACGGGGTACACACTTCCGGTGTGGCTACAGAAACTTCATCGAGAAGACAGGCATGTTCGACGAGCTGGTCTATCGACACGAAGAGACAGGTAATAGCCCTGCAACAGATTCACAGTTTAAATTATTTCCTTTTTACTTACTGTGGACGATATGTTGACAGGGAGCTGAGCGACCCCCTCCCCCCATTCCCCCGGGCCGCGGTGAAAGTATCAAACGTCGACCGGTCCGCGGCAATAAAAAGGTTGGGGACCACTGGTCTAGGGGATTCCTCGGAAGATAAAAAACACATTCTCTTAGTAACGGTTCATTGACTTACTTGTGAAAATGGGAGGAAAAATTAATCTCCAATAATTCAGTTTTAATCAGATCGAATGTACTCTAATGTTCTCTAACATACTCTAATGACTGTACAAAGTACTAATGGAGCTATAATAACTAAATATATAGCTGTCAACACACACGAGTTGTGCGATGTAAATGTTTGGAGTAGAGAGTATATTTTCTGAACTGTCCACACACGAGTTGTGCGATGTAAATGTTTGGAGTAGAGAGTATATTTTCTGAACTGTCCACACACGAGTTGTGCGATGTAAATGTTTGAAGTAGAGAGTATACTTTCTGAACTGTCCACAGCGCCACAACTTGGTGAGGTCAGGGAGGAGCCCAAGATGACGTCATCATGCGACGGCCACACCTGCCAGAATGATGAAAAAATATCAGAAGGTAAGAAGCAAAAAAAAAAATATTTGGTTGTATGTGTATGTGTGCGTGCGCGAGGTTAAATGAAGTGAATAAGTGACTGCGGCAGTGCGCTAGAGGGACAGAATGTGTATTCATTGGTTTTGGGTTTGAATCCCTCGTCATGTCATTCCCCGCTGCGGCTTGCCTCTAACCATTGTGAGAGATTATTCGGTTGTATTCAGGAGCGGATTTATGTCTGCTAAGGCCCCGCGGGGTGCAGAAGAAAAAGAGAGACACGTCAAAGGGTTTAAATTTCGACTGTATGGGACCCCGACATATTTTGGAGAGCCCTGGGTGAGCGACCAGTGAGCCCATCCTTAATTCCGCCTCTGATTGTATTGGTAAGGTTAGAAGGGGTGGGGGGTGAATTTCACGAAAACATCGACAAAAACACATCACCCCACTAGTGGATTACGGGCCTCAAAGAGACAAACATACTATTCTAACTGGAGGCCTAGAAAAAAGCACATACCCGTTCTTATGGGAATGGGCCAACTAGGCAATTGCCCAGGGCTCCCGATAACATAATGGGGGACCATCAAATATAATTTGCTTACAACATTTATTATATTATATAAGCGAGCTCCGAAAGGTACTTTTCATTATAACCTCCCCCCCCCCCTCTAATACATCTATGGGCTCCGAAATGCCTAAGAAAGGTTTTTTTATGTAGTTTTTCTTATTCTCTCATATCTGGGGGGGGGGGGGGGTCAGTCTGTTATTCTATGCCCGGGGACTCAACTGACTTTTTTTTTTCTAAATTTTATTTTTTTTTTTTACAGACAGTAACAGACCAAACGGAGCAGCGTCCTTAGTTTCAATGACGTCATCTACAAGACGTGCAAGTCGAGCCTTATACTTCATACTCTCTTCCCTCTTGTATCACATGCACTTCCGCGCATCTTTATTGATAACGTGATTATGAGCCAAAGGAACCAATTGGTTGCTTTTTGTTTAGTTTCATTGTTTTTACTTTGTAGGTCGAGAGAGAGAGGGAGGGAGGGAGAGAGCAGTGGTTCTCGTGCTGTGATATGTGTAGTAAGGGGCCCGCGTCCCTTTAGAGGCCCCCCTCCCCCCTATGGCCATTCAAGGATGTTATTAAATTAAACATTACTCATGTTTTCTTAAAATATTTAGCATGATAGGACTAAGAATGGTGTTGGCTTTATATCCTTGAGTCCAGGACCGTTGTTTATTTTAGGCAAACTAAGTGGCATCTTAGCTCCACACCCCCAGCACCCAACAGCTATAAGATTATTATTTTGGGACTTTTCTTTGGCCATTCTCCAGGAAGGACAATCCGTGCAATGGTAATTGGGCAACAGACTAAAACTATTCTACAGGTTGGAGGGGGGGTTGTCTGCATGGGCCACATTTTTTAAAGATTAATGGGGTGCCCAATATTTGCAGCGGCGACTTTCTCAGCATTTTTTTTTAGTCAAAGACCACCAAAAGCACCTTTTTTTTTACAAAGGGCCGCATCCAAATGTAACTACGGCCCTGTCTTGTGAAGGGGGTGGGTGGGGGTCTACATACAGAAAAAAGGCACCCATCTGTAACTATCTCTGAAATTTGTTTTTAAAATATTTTGAAAAAATGGGGCAATAACTGGTTTAGCGCAGTTAAACAATCAATGAAACATTCAGTTAAACAATCAATGAAACAATCAGTTAAACAATCAATGAAACAATCAGTTAAACAATCAATGAAACATCTGTTGGAACAAGTCAAACTAAAGAGAAAGTAATTCTATGAAGAAGAACTAATCCCGTTAATTTATTATTAATTAATTTTGGTGTAAGAATGAATGTATCCGATGGTTCAAATCCGCACAGATAACCAAAATGAATGCAAGCCGTAGCAACGTAGTTAGATCGTCTGTGTGATAAGCAGTTCATTTTTTCCCCTTACCTTTTGAAAAATAATAGTTAAATAATTTCACATGTCATGTAAAATAATTTATTCTTTTGGTTCACTATTTACATTTTTTCATTAGAAAAAAAGGGTGAAGATAAATCAGTGACAATCAGTTCAACGAATTTCGTTGAAACAGTTCAGTTGGGTTTTTTTTAATGTTACTATCACAATTATCAGAGAAACATGAAACAACGACTAATCGACTCGATGTTAAACTTGGGTTCGTTTCGGTCTATACTTCACGCTGAGTAGAGCCATTCTTAAGTCTTTTGGAGGCCCTTGGCAGAGACGTCCTTTAACATTTTGGGGCCCATTGCACACATAGACTTA
The DNA here is from genome assembly GCA_021962125.1 of Bulinus truncatus. NCBI lineage: Eukaryota > Metazoa > Mollusca > Gastropoda > Planorbidae > Bulinus > Bulinus truncatus. Next base: position 928,352 of record JAGDYQ010000089.1, read on the forward strand.
GGGAGAAAAACTTCGGCCCCTTGGTCATGTGTGACCCAGTTAGATTTATTTATCTGGCCCGCGATTCAAAGCGTGGTATATCAATTCAAAGATATAATGCGCCGATCGACGTCACCCATGCATTGCTGTCTTGTCTCATGAGCCAAAACCATACAGACTGACCAGTAGATGGACCACACGCTTTGTGGCCAGGAAATTTCATTTTTTGAAATATTTGTTAGCTTTTTTTTGAACCACCCCCCCAAGTACACCAGCAGGGCCCCATAATGGAGGGCTAACCGACGCGCACCCAAGGACCCTACTATTTAGGGGGCCACGGCAAAGCCCTAATTTTACACTTGTATCTTTATTTTCACTATGTGTAATCTTTCTTTTTTAAGGGGCCCGACATTTGCCATGGGCCCCCAACCGACCTTAACCCGAATCTGGAAAGATTGCAACCGGAAATTCTAGGACCACCCTGATAAACTATGACCTCTCGCCTACCCCTTTTAACGGCGACCCTAACACTAGTTTGCAATTAGTTTTTGCCTGATGTTATCAAAGAAATCTTTGCACGTAGTAGTATAGCCGTATACATTAAAGAATGTTCTGGAAAAGCGAGTGGTGATTTCATCTGTACCTCAGTCATAAAAAATGTTCACTTGATGACGTAATTCGTTTAGTTTCCCGCGTGTAGACGTAGTTGTTGACTCATTTCATTACGTCATGCACACGTCATAAACGTGTTTTCAAATCGCATGAATTAGTTTTTTGTTTTTTTTTAAATCATAGTTGTTGCTTTTCCCGTTTTTTTCATGTACAGAATGCCATCATAAACATTGTATTACAAATAGAATGATTTAAATATACTTTACTTCGTCTTCTAGTCTACCATCTTACATTAACATAATTCTATGCATTGTTTCTCATCCAGCATATCATTTTATAATGACTGAAGTGACCCATTTATTATTTGCTGTCAAACCCGTGAAGTTGAAACTTGATCATTGTTTTTGGTCATTTATTTGGTCTACATTATGTTAAAAAATATAACGAAAAAAAAATGACAAACTTGTTGCGTATGAAAGTCAAAGTTTTTAAATATTACTTTCAATGAATTAAAATTTGTAGTCAATAATTTTTAATGTAGTTTTTTTAAAGGTGACTCATTTATGAAAGTATTGAATTCTTTGTATGAGTGATTATTTTTTTTTCTTTACTTGCTGTGTGCATCACAACGTATGAAAGTTATTGCCAGTTAATGATTGAACTTTCATGAGGCCTATTGTCAGTTAATAATTGAACTTTCATAAGGCCTATTGCCAGTTAATAATTTTTTTTTACAGTTTTTGTTTTTTTGTCAAATATTTTTACTAATCAGTAGAAATAAATATAATATTTTTATAGCATTAAAATACTGTCTTCTTTAAACAATTTTTCTTATGATTGTTATCCTATGAATTTTATCTTCTTTCAATGAAAATGTAAGATAAAGATAGAGTCATTTTTAAATGTCTCAGTAAATAAAATAGAAATGACCATTGGCCACCTAAAGTTGACCTGTTCATGTCAATCATTATTTGTATCAGCTGGACAATTTATATGTGTTTATGTTTTAGGCTCCCGTTAAATTTAGAAGCAAATATTAGTGTAAAAATGTGAAGAATTTTCCAGAGCAGAAAAAAAAAAATATCGGGGCCAGCAGATTGAGACAGAGTATGATGGACGTGACAGTGCAGACCACGCAAAGACGAAAACTTTTCTTGACTTCATCTGACATTCAGCATATATCTTGGTCTATTGCTGTTCAGAAATGGGTGTAACTTCTGCAGTAACAGCAGGACCCATCCTCAGTCCAGCCTAGGGGTATATAACTCTTACTGTATTAGTTATCGTACTCCGAGTCGGTGGAGGGACGGCAAGGGGGGGGGGACTAATAGGATAAGAGTAGTCTGAATGACTTTAATTTTTAAAAACAATTTTTCATTTTTTCAATTTCTACAATTCTACTTCCAGTTTGTTACTGATGAAATTTTTTTTAAATTTATTTTCTAATACTCATTGTGATAAAGGTGTGATAGTATTTATTATTATTTTTATGACTCGTTGATTTATTTTATTTATTTTCAATCTCAAATAAAATCATTTCATAATTTAAGAGCCTCGATTGTTCTCATTTACTTCCATTTCTCATTGTTCACCTCACATACTGAAAATGTCCAGAATTTAAAAGAATTTCTTTTTTTTTTTTGCTTGAAAATAAAAATTAAAAAATCTGTCTTTCTTTGTCTTGTTTTCATTCAAAGAAAGACGGAGTAACATTCAAATTTTTTTTTTTTTATTTTAAAAAGATCAGTAAGATAACGCGCAGGTCAAATATATAATAAAATGAATCAGCACTGTGCTAAATACATTACAGCACAGATAAAGGTTTGACAACATTTGGATTGGTTTCATTAGCTGCTAAGTCCATTGACAATAAAAATATTATAAGAGTTGGGGAAGGGAGGGGGGGGGGGGCGGGGACATAGTAGAATATAGGTCAACATAGGTCTATATAGGTCAACATAGGTCTATATAGGTCAACATAGGTCTATATAGGTTAACATAGGTCTATATAGGTCAACATAGGTCTATATAGGTCAACATAGGTCTATATAGGTCAAGAAATGGAGAAGATGCAGATTCCACCAGTCCTATTTGACACCACATTTTTTTAAGTTGTATTATCTAGTAGTGAAACAAAGCAGGATTAAATGAAAAAATTTGTTTTATCAAAACGGACATAAAATATATTAAAACCAAACCTATCTTAAGGTATATTAATTATTTGTTTTAATATTGTTAAAGTATATTGACTTTAAAATTTAACTGTACAGTTTACAAGCAAACAACAAAAGAACCTTATGAAAAAAATTATTTTCTAAGATTAATTTAGAAATTTACATTGTATTATAACTCCTTGGCCTCTATAGAGACGATACTTTCAGAAAGTAGATAAAGGACGAACATTAATAATCAAACAGATGTACGAACACAAGGATGCATATTTATAGCATATGCAATTTATTCTTTCCTCAAAATTTCAAACAGAAGAGAACTAACCATGATAATGTAAGTCGTAGCAAAAACTGGAAGTTTAATTCATTGGAATTTCTAAAAAACAGAAACTTTAATTCTTTTGTTCATTTTTTTTTTTTTGCAAAATGTTTTAGAATTTTACAGATTGAAAAAAAAAAATTGAAAGACAAAATTTTTTCATGAAAACCCGCTAAGTCTGATGGAAAAGTAAAAATATTTTTTTTTTCCCTTAATCAAGTTAAGTTCTGTAGCAGTCACAAAAATCTATCTCTAGAACTAAAATTGAAAAAAAAAAAAGTTTGTTATATCTAATCATCTAATACTTTAATTTAAAATGTATTCAAAAAAATTATTCAAAAAAATAAAAATCACATTGAATGAAAAGTTCAAGAAATAAAAATATCTAATAGCTTTAGAAAATTGTAATGTTTAATATACGAGCTTCTATTTAGCTTCAATGATATTTTAAAATAAAAAAAAATGATTTGTAAATTGATTTACTCTTAATAAAACATGTATAGATCACTATATTTCAAAAAATATTATAATGTAATGAGTGAAATTAATAATGTAAAATCTAATGCAGCTAAACCGAGTTTCGGGCCGCAAAAAATATGTTAAAATCTTTTTTTTTTTTTACAAAAGCCAGAGTGACGTGAAAAACAGATTTTTAATATCCGTATTTGATTGATGATTAGAATTGCTATAAGATTAAATCATGTTTAATTAATCTATCCAGTAAGATGTTCATATATAAAAAACCAACAGCTATGGCATTACTGTATGGACAAAAATTATAATAAAAATGTATCATATTTTTAGCCCCCCCCAGTTTAATATATAACTTTAAACCAAAAATGCATTTAAACAAATAATTGAGGGGAAACAGCTCATTTACTATCCAACCTTATACACTTAAAACACATTTGCCATAATACTTACAGTAATTTTATGATAAAACATATAATAAAGACATTCATAATTATATGTGTATACCAATATAAACATAAAAATATACATATAAAATGTTGAATAAAAAAAAATAACAGGTAAAATTTAAAATGCTTTCATCACAGACAAAAAGTTGGAATGACCAGTAGCTACCTAATACCTAAATGGATGGATTCAATTCATGGTATATATACATAAGTGAAATTTCAATGTAAATAAAAAAAACTTAAATTATCATCCAGTTGAGTCAACTAGCCATGTCAAATTACATTTCAAAGTCAAAGCTTTTTGACATAAATCATTACAAGTGTGACAGCAGGTTATCTGTTCAAATAATGAGAAATTAGTTACCATAGTTATCAGCAAGCAAACCCCATTTAATACATTTATCAGTTCAGTTCCTTCTCAAATGACATGAGTCATAGAGTTATCAGTCAACGCTCAAACGACATAAGCCATTATAGTTATCAGTCAATGCCCAAATGACATGGGCCATTATAGTCAAGTAACAACTCAAATCATGCAGGTCATTACAGTTATTTATTCTTGTCTCAACAGCCTCATTCTAAACCATTTTTTTTTTAAAGCAGGCTTGAATTGTAATTAAAATATTTTATAAAGTTCAATGTGCTTTTGGTTAATATGCTATAATTTATTTTAAATGGTGTACATACTGGTACGTCTTATCAAAAATTTAGGAATTATCTTTTTCAATAATTCCTATGGAAGATGACATATTTCATATTTAGCAAACTGTCATTCATCTCACTGACCCAAATAGAAATTCATTGGAAAAACTAATATCCTCCGGTTTATAAAAATAATTTATTTATATCTAAAGCTATAGTTTTAAGTTAAATAAAACATCCCATTATGACTAAAAGATGCTAAAAAAATTATCAACATCAGGTCTGTATCGTTCAATGTAAAAAAAGTGAAAGTAAAGAATTGTATAAAACTGAAGTGATTTTAAACGTTACATATGCAAGTGAGAATCAATACTGCAATAATGGGATGGCTACAGACTTACATAGCATTGCTCCTCAACAGTGTATATATATATATATACAGCATTGCTCCTCAACAGACAGTGTATATATATATACAGCATTGCCCCTCAACAGACAGTATATATATATACCGGTGTATCCGGTCAGTATAAAACTGATGGACTGACAAAAACCAAATGCTAATAAGAAAACAAAATTGGCAGCAAGATTATCTACTTTTTTTTTTTAAATAAGTTAACTCTGGATATAAACTTCATATAAGTTAAAAATCTTTTTATCATATTGAATGTTTAAGTACTTAAATACAAAATTTATTTCTAGTAGAGGCACCATATAATTGAAATATATTTCTAGTCTAAGTACCTGCTATCTTTGATTTTTTAAAATCTTTAATAGTTTTACTGTGGGTGAAATTACGTAGCTGCATAAGGATGAATATTAGCTTTAAACAAAATTAGAAATTATTCTGAATGTAAGAACAAAATAGAAAACTGCTGACTGTTTAAGCAAGGATTTATGAATTTTTTGCCAAAACAAAAGAAATGCTTTTTTATTTCTTTGACCTCATATAAAAGATTCAGAAAAAAAATTTTTTTTGTTCCAAATATCAATATGTTTTAATGCTGCGACAGTGTCATGTAAACATTTCAAAGCTTAAACGGTGCCATTCATTTACATTAGCATGACTGTGTCAAATGGATAGGGAACGTTTTGAAAATCTAACAGAGGTAACAAGTTCAAATCTTTGGGAATTCTTGGAGAGCATGATTAACAAAAACAACAATGAAATAATATTTCTTTAGTAATATTTCTCTCCTTTTGGTAAACTGTTATTGGTGTTTCTCCTGATCAAAGCTTCATTCTGTTTGTCCTCCTCGTAACGCTGGCGCAATTTCTCAATGTCCAGCAAGTCAGGCTCCCTCTGCTTCTGTAGCTGGCGAGGTGTGTCCATCCCCATATCACCTGGCTTCCTGTGATGTCTGGCAATGGGCGACCGCTCAGATGCCAGCTCGTAGTTGTTATATTCAGTGGGCTGGGGCTTGACGATCGGTTTGGGCACAGACTTGGCATACTCAGCAGCCTGGGAAGAACAATAAGGTATAATGGTATTTAAATCTCATGTCCATTTCTAAACAGCTCAAAATGTAACTTTAAAAAATGTAATTTTAAAAAATATCTACAAAACAATAAAAAAGACATAGTTCATCCTAATTTTAATATGACAAAAAATTTAAAAAGCCATACAAGGAACAATAACTCACTAATTTTCTCCTATTCATTATGTCATTATCTTCCTTGGGTCTGGGAAACGCTGGCGGTTTCCTATGCAGCAGATCCTTTTTATTTTTCTCCATCACGGACTTGGCGTAGTCGATTTGTCTCTGGGTTTTCTCACGCTGCAGGAAAACAAATTTAAGTCATCATAGTGCTGTGTATAGGACTAACTAAATTTACAATAGCCAAGATGAAATAAACAGCCACTTCTCAAAGCATGTGTACTAGGTGCACCTCTTAACAGCCACATCTCAAAGCATGTGTACTAGGTGCACCTCTTAACAGCCACATCTCAGAGTATGTGTACTAGGTGCACCTCTTAACAGCCACATCTCAAAGCATGTGTACTAGGTGCACCTCTTAACAGCCACGTCTCAAAGCATATGAACTAGGTGCACCTCTTAACAGCCACATCTCAAAGTATATGTACTAGGTGCACCTCTTAACAGCCACTTCTCAAAGCATGTGTACTAGGTGCACCTCTTAACAGCCACATCTCAAAGCATGTGTACTAGGTGCACCTCTTAACAGCCACATCTCAGAGTATGTGTACTAGGTGCACCTCTTAACAGCCACATCTCAAAGCATGTGTACTAGGTGCACCTCTTAACAGCCACGTCTCAAAGCATATGAACTAGGTGCACCTCTTAACAGCCACATCTCAGAGTATATGTACTAGGTGTTTATCTTAACCATTTCCCAAATTCCTGATCCTTATTTTAAACACAGTTTTTGTGGCATCTGTTCTACTTGCTGAACACAATAATCCCTAAACTCACAGGAATCAGACTGTGTTGCCAATGAGGCTAAGAAAGAGAGGGGGTTATTAAAAAAAAAGAATGATATCTCCCATGAGACTCCAGCATATCAAGCCTATACCACGTCTCCATCATTTGGGTTTGGTGAAGGGAGCATTGCCAGGGTTAAAAGCATATGCATGGCACATATCTGTACTGCCTTTTGACCCCCCCCCCCCACCACTAAGTTAATGGGAATTCCCTTTATCTCATCATTGGGGGGGGGGGGGATGACTATTTTAATCACAGATCAAAGGTGACTCCTTATTCATTAGTAGACATTATGGTATTTTCATTAGTAGACATTATGGTATTTTCATTAGTAGACATTATGGTATTTTCATTAGTAGACATTATGGTATTTTCATTAGTAGACATTATTGTATTTTCATTAGTAGACATTATGGTATTTTCATTAGTAGACATTATGGTATTTTCATTAGTAAACATTATGGTATTTTCATTAGTAGACATTATGGTATTTTCATTAGTAGACATTATGGTATTTTCATTAGTAGACATTATGGTATTTTCATTAGTAGACATTATGGTATTTTCATTAGTAGACATTATGGTATTTTCATTAGTAGACATTATGGTATTTTCATTAGTAGACATTATGGTATTTTCATTAGTAGACATTATGGTATTTTCATTAGTAGACATTATGGTATTTTCATTAGTAGACATTATGGTATTTTCATTAGTAGACATTATGGTATTTTCATTAGTAGACATTATGGTATTTTCATTAGTAAACATTATGGTATTGTAAATTTGAACTTAAGTTATGTTAGCTATGACTAAGACCATCAACAGCTCATACAATCCTGCTATGTACTGACTATTGAATTACCGTATTTCCCCATGTATAAGCCATCCCCTTTTTTCCAAAATTTTCAAGCCCAAAAAGTAGGGGGTGGCGTGTATGAGTGATTATTATGAATCTTGAATTTTCTTTATTTGTAAATATTCTTTCTTTATAATTTGTTTCTCTAATAAAATATTTTTTTCAAAATTTCACAGTCCAAAATTGGAAGGGGGGGGGGCTTATACAAAGGGGGTGCTTATACATGTGGAAATACGGTATTATTGTATTTCAATACTGAGAATATTTTGTGCTAATGTCTGTGTGAATACAAATCAACGCACCCTTTCCTTCAACGCATCGCTGTCCAAGTCAGGTCCTAATGTTCCCAGACGAACTTCTTTCTGCATCTTACGATAATCTTTCAGTCCATAAACCCGATACCATGGCTTCTCGCCATTCTTTTCTTTCTGTTTTCTGAACATGTCAGTGTAGCTGCCAGCCTTTATAAGAAGAAATATGAGATCAATTTATTTTGACATCATTTATTCTTTACAGAGACTTTGAGAAAAAACCCATTTTAAAAAATCTCTAATAAGAGAAGAAGCCAAGTCAAGTTTTAATTTAGTATCAATAAATATTAGATTTCACTAAGTATTTTTTACTTTTGTGTTTTTTTAGTAATTTTTTTTATCTGTTAATTTTCAAAATGTGCAGGAATTAGGGATTTTGTCTAAAAATGAATTATTTATGTATCTTTAGTGTTGAAAGTTTTAAAAAATTCGTTGGAACATAAACTCAAGCTAAGAGACCTGCTCCGGGGCAGAAGAAGGATGTTCTCTGTCGTCCGACCTGTGTATGGGTGGGATTTTCCCGTAAGGATTTATGTCAGTTCTTGAGTTGCTCAGATGCCTGAGGGCTTCGTCTGCAGAGTAACGCTCCCGGGGTGACACGTACCTCAGGCTATCATCATAATACATCACAGCCGAGTTATCATATTCCTAGTGGAGATTAAAAAATACAATTTTAGAACAAAAAATAATTTACTTTACTCTAAGGGCCCTTCCAGTCACTTGTCGGGGGCTCGAGACTTGAACCCATAACCCGCACCACGATAACTCAGGATTATAGCCTCACTGCTACAAGCTGATAGAACTAATTAACAAATACATTCAGACAGAGCCACTAACAGGACAGTGGGGGGCTAGGCAGAGAATGAAGGGGCCCTCTGAGCTCCAGGTTTAATGAGTACTGAGAGGGGGCCCCTTTGTCACTGAGTTTCCTGTGGGGGTTGCCTAGTTTATCAATCTAAAGATATGTGAGACCTAACAGCTTCTGAACTTTTCAAAGCCAGGGAGAATAATTCAGCCCCACCCCCACCCCACCCCCTTTCCTGTGATCTACAGTTTGAAATTTTCCCAAAATCTGCAGTTAACAGAAAAATAAACATTAGGGGATTGTGTGACTATTGGGACTAATACATTTTCCGTTATCTCAGAAAAAAAAAAAATGATCAAATTCAAGATTCTATTTCACTGTCCCAATAGTCAAATGTATTTTCTTCACAGGAACACCCTCAATCATCTCTGATCAATGTCTCACATCAATCATCTCTGATCAATGTCTCACATCAATCATCTCTGATCAATGTCTCACATCAATCATCTCTGATCAATGTCTCACATCAATCATCTCTGATCAATGTCTCACATCAATCATCTCTGATCAATGTCTCACATCAATCATCTCTGATCAATGTCTCACATCAATCATCTCTGATCAATGTCTCACATCAATCATCTCTGATCAATGTCTCACATCAATCATCTCTGATCAATGTCTCACATCAATCATCTTTGATCAATGTCTCACATCAATATACCAAAGTGTGAAGGTCAAAAGGTACAACCTTTAAATAAATCCATCAATAAATCATATCCTGGGTAACTTTTCAAATGTACGTAGACAGCTGTCCTGCCTCTAACATGACTTACACAAGACTTCAGTCAATAAATCAGTCAATCAACGACACCACAATTTCAGCCAGTGTGCAGGAGAATAGCTCAATAAGGAGATGCAGCTAATCCCAGCTGATAAAATAGCTGATGAAAGTAACCAAATGTAGAACCACCCACACCACGTCCCTGTGGGGAGGGGGGGGAGGGGGTCTACCATAGATATCTATTACAAGGGGAATTCACCCATACATTCCACCAACCAGTCAGTAAACCACTTGAAAAAAAAATTATTAAACTACATAGTATTAGTTGTTTGTTACAGACAAATGGGGTCACAAAAGATAATATGGAGAAAACTCGCTCCATTGGTGTATTTATGTCTTGTGGCTTTATAAAAACTGTACAAGTATATGTTAACAGACCAACGCTCTAGATATGACACGTATGTAAAAAAATTAGTACAGACAATGGGAAGGGGGGGTGGGTAGGGGGGGGTCTGAAATACAATCTGCCCATAGAGACGTATGGTAACCTTAAATGCATCATGAAACAGAATGCCAATGAAGTGAAAGAAAACATTGCTGCATGATGTGTAGTGCATGCTCAGCTCCACTCAAATCTAAACGCCTAATTCAAATAAACTCATCAACTTTAATGTGAAACTTAATTTCCCATTAAATGCTCTTGTATAAGAGTCCTCAAGATGTCACATTTGATAAATTGATTCTGAAAAAAATCCACAGGCCGGGAGCAACCTCACCAGTCTTTAGTATATACAAGATGCAAGTCTTACAAGATGCAAGTCTTACAAGATGCAAGTCTTACAAGATGCAAGTCTACAAGATGCAAGTCTTACAAGATGCAAGTCTACAAGATGCAAGTCTTACAAGATGCAAGTCTACAAGATGCAAGTCTACAAGATGCAAGTCTTACAAGATGCAAGTCTTACAAGATGCAAGTCTTACATTGCACAACACAGTTGAAATAAGAGACATGTTGATAAGATGAAAATAGAGGCCTGAAGACTTGATTAAAATAGAAACATGTAAACATGATTAAAATAGAAACCTGTAAACATGATTAAAATAGAAACATGTGAACATGATTAAAATAGAAACCTGTAAACATGATTAAAATAGAAACATGTGAACATGATTAAAATAGAAACATGTAAACTTGATTAAAATAGAAACATGTAAACATGATTAAAATAGAAACCTGTAGACATGATTAAAATAGAAACCTGTTTCACAAAGAATTAATATCATCCTTTAATCTATTTTTCAATCGCTGTAAACTAACTAAATAAATCACAATCCAGCTACAGATGTATAGAATACATCAAAATTCAGCCGCAGACTTACAAGCTATAAACTAGAACTCACCAGGGCTGGCATCTCTTGATTAGAGAAGTCATCATCCGCGTACTGGGGCACTGTGGGGTACTGTCTGCTGTAGGGGGCGCTGCTGTGATAGTAGGAAGACGTCTGGGATGGTTGCTGATGTAGGGAGGAAGCCTGTGGGTAGTAATATTGGTTGGGAGGGGGCATGGGGTTCGGCTGGGGCGGTATCAGCTTTAGGTTCACGTCGACACTGATCCGCTGCCCATCGTCTAAGATGATTTGTGAGGAGACTGGAAGAACCTGGATGTCGCCGTGTCTTGGAGAGAACGGAAGCGACACCTGTGGAACAAAAAAGTTAATGTCAGCTGATGCTCTCACAATGTTTATCCTGATTACAAACAAACGAGGGGAAACAAGTCATGACCATCACACAAGAAGATTGATAATCGGAAAAACCCATAAGTTACCTGCCCTTTGCTGATGATATAGACCTGATGGAGGTGGCAGCAATAGAGAACTCAATAGAGAACTCAAAGACCTCAATAACTAACTTGTAAAAGCGCCAGTGCCAGCGGAATGGAAGTTGGCACAGAGAAAGCAAAGGTATGGTCAACTCCACTATTGGAAATAAGGCAGAAATAACCATAAAAGGAATAAGTCTGGAAAGGCTCAGGTCATTGAAATCAAAGGTCATCAAGGACGGTGTCCTGTGTGTCTGAGATTTACAGTAGAACCGCTATGACTTCCCTGACCTAACTGGATCTGGAAAAGTAATGTCATTTGCTTTGGCACCAAGCACATAATATATAAATCATTGGTAATTCCCATCATGCTCGACAGGTGCAGATCTTGGACACTTCAAGTTGAAAAAAGGTTTTTGAGACGAGGTCTTTAAGGAAGTTGCTCCAAATCTCTCAAATGGAGCACAAGACTAATACCTATGTCAAGGAAATTATTGGCAGCCAGGTGAACCCTCAGAAACCAGTCCCGGATACAGTATAAAGTGAAAGTTGACTGGGTTCCGGCATGTTTCACGCCACAATATCCAGAGCAATACCATAATGCAGTGAAAAAATGGTAATAAACACTACACATAAAAGCTTAAGGTAATAATAAGAAAAATAATGTGTATTTCCATTCGCTTTCAATTTGAAATCCTATTTGATTTAAATCTTTAAAAAGAATACTGTGAACATTTTATTAAAAATCACACCATGAAGCCTTGTAATTTATTGGCAGATCAAAATTTTAACTGCGGCAAAGTGTTTTTTATTAATACTGAAGGTAGACATATAAGACAGAAAGCAGTTAAAGAAATAACAAATTCCAACCTGATTTTTATAAGAACTTTCCTGGCTCGGAGGTGTTGGCATTTCTGTTAGAAACGCTTTCTGTTGTGAGCCTCTCTGAATAAATTAAAAAAACACATTAGACACCGTTTTAATCGGCAGTCACTATATTTTTTTTTCACTTCTAAAGACAACGAGTTTCACTTATTCTATTATTATGAAAAGGTAATGCTGTGTAAAATATAAACATTATAAATATTGCCTTTTAAAAAATGCTAGTAGCCAATCAAATTACACACAGATTTACTCAGCTTAAATAACATGTGGGACAGATGGCCAAGTGAGGCAGATGGTCATCTGCGGACCTGAGAGTCCTGGGTTTGATCTTCCATGAGAACAAAAGGAATTTTTCCAGGTCCTGGTGATGAAAGTGGTCCCACAAGTCCACCCGGCTTTAAATGGGTCACCTGACTTAAGTTGGGGGGATTAAAGGCTGCTGGGTGTTGTGCTGACCATACAATACCTTTATATACGCTGAGGTTACAGAAACAGGTGGATGATTAACTTCATCTGCCCTGTTCCCCCCCTCTAGGGCTAACAGAACTTTTAAATAACATAATACATGTAGTCTGATTTAAAATGTTTTATACTGACAATTCTGTGTGTGCAGTTAAAGAATTAAGACATAAAGCACGGATACATAAGATGGGATCAATTCAAGAAGAAACATTTTTAAAATGTTTGAAACAGTGAATAGGTTGATGTATTGTATCCCACACCTACAACGGAGTCAACATGATCTTAGGGTCAAAGGGGAGGAGACAATGATTAATGTGGTGATGGGGGAGGGGAACAACAAACATTGCAATAGGAAACTCATGCCCTTTGGTCTGTAAACCTGGTCACTGCAGGGCCCAATACCCCTCCCATCACACCAGTGTCAAGAGTTAAATTAAATACTTCTGAGAATACCACCCCCCCAGAGGTCGCAGCACAGCCCAGCGTTGGTGACTCTCGGGTGGGGGGGAAGCTGTCAACTCAATCAGTGTGGTGAAGGTTAAAGTACAAATCCTAGCCACATCATTCACTTATTTCATCTCCACTGCACAGCGAACCAAATACAGGCTAATGGGCTCATCACTAAACGTTACCTGGTGTAAAGAAGAGTCGCTGTTGTATTTTTGTAAGGCACCTCTCACTTTCCCCTTGTTGCTTTTACCATCAAATCTTTTGGCAAGAGTTGACGCCCTTTGTGCCCAGACCTAGTAAAGGGGGAAAAAAACAATGAAACAAAACAAACAGTCAAGGTTATTGAAACATAATATGTTATGCGACTATAACATAAAAATCTCTGCAAACAGTGCAATCAATTCTTTTTTTAACTATAACCTGACATATACTGACCTTCTCAGCTGGACTTAATTCTCTCTTATCTTCTTCCGGCTCTTCCTCTGGCACCTGTTCAGGGTCAAAATTCTGAGATCCCTTGTTCCTCTTTTTCTTCAGGATTCCTTTCTTGGGTTTGACCTTGGGCTGAATGAATATCTCGTTCAGTTTCTCTTTCTCTTCCTTGCTCACCTCATGGATGTGAGTGTAGCTCTTCGGCAGATTTTTCCCATAGTCCTCCTTGTTGTTGTTTACAAAGTCATACTTTGGTGGCTTCGGCTGCACAGCCTCCATGGGAGATTCTGTGTCTTTTCTTCTGGCTTTATTCTGAACGTATTCAGAGTTGCTGAAATCGCTGCGACCTGAGTACTGGGCTGTCTGTAGATGCCTCGGCTGACCCTTGGGTGGTCTGTTATCACGAACTAAATCGTCCACACCGTTGTAAAAAGAACTGTTCTGGCTGTTATTGACCAGCTGACCATTGGTCAGTCTGCTGCTGTACTGGCTTCTCTCCGTATTATCGCCCACTTCAACGTACCGGCTACTGTTGACCGGATCATGCCTATGGTTGGGCTCAGGCTGGGGCTGGTAGAATCTGGGCTGAACCTGCGGGTTAACCCTGTGGTGACGGATGTCTTCATAGTCGACATAGTCGTCACTCTCAAAGTTAACGTTGGCCAGGTGGTTCACATGCGGCTGTTGCCTATTGTTGATAAATTCCTGAGGGAGGGGTGGAGGGTTACGAAAGCCAATATTTGGTGGCTCCTCTGGGTCTGCCTTGAATATCTCCACAAACGCCCGAGCGGTGTCATCCACAGAAACATAATCCAGGGAGTCTCTAGCGAAATCTTCTGAACTTGTGCCGAGAGGCAAATTAGGAACAAGGGCTTCTTGCGCTTTTCTGTTCCCATCTGCAATTTTCATTCGTAAAACTGTGTAGGTAGAAAAAAAATCTAATTAAATTTCACTTATAAACCTACATACTGTACACACAAGTAAAATACAACTTGTACGGCAATGAGTGAAGTAAAAAAAAGAAAGTTTAAATTATTTTTCTCTGTCAAATGCTGATGCCACCTTTTTTTTTTAAATATATAATTCTTTATCTCTTTTTAATATTGAATAAAAACATTTTAAAAATATACAAACAGCAGGAATATTTTTTAAAGCATTTTTCTGTTTAAAATATGTGCAAATGTTTTGAAACTGGCAAATAAAGTATTGTGTGTTGCCATTTAGAGTATTGTGTGTTGCCACTTAAAGTATTGTGTGTTGCCACTTAAAGTATTGTGTGTTGCCACTTAAAGTATTGTGTGTTGCCACTTAAAGTATTGTGTGTTGCCATTTAAAGTATTGTCTGTTATCAATCTAAGGAGCCAGTGTGACTAAAAGGAAGGAGTTTAATGATTAAATTAAACTAAAAAAAAAAAAAAAGCTTCTGGTCTCATATGGAGTTGGAATTTATGTTCACATAGTTCTCTAGGATAACTTGGTTATGACAATGTTTAGCTCCCTTTACTTCCCCCAGTCTGAGTTATCCATCCATTAAAAGTTAACCAGGATTTAAATTTGTACTCCAGGCTGAAGAAACAAACAAAACAAAAATCTTAATGGCATTAAAATATCAAGATGAACCTGATCCTTCCAACGCTGTACATTTCACGCTCACTCTCATTGTCATGCCTGAATTTAGTTTTCTTTTTGTTTACTCACAATTACATTTTTTTTTTTAGTTTCATGCCACAGTTTAGAAAAATATGATTGTATAGTTTAGAGAATGTCAGGGAATTGTTTAGGAATTCTTCGATTTTTTGAAAACCTGATTGTGCAACATCTTGAAAAAAAAATTCTTTCCATTAGAAATTTGTTATTGCCATTTCTTTTTCAAATGTAACATTTCCAATTCACTTGTAATTACAGAGGAACATCTCAACGTATTACAGAGGAACATCTCAACGTATTACAGAGGAACATCTCAACGTATTACAGAGGAACATCTCAACGTATCAAGTGGTGACAAATTTTTAACTCTGCCATAAATTACCTTTTATCTTTCCTTTTTTTTTTTAAATGGAGTAAAAGAAATTATTCCCTCCCTTTTTTTAGAAATATAATCTTTTGTACTGAATGGATCAAAGAAGATTGAAACAATCCATCAAGAATGCACAATCCCAATACACAGAATCCCTTCACAAATCAACAGGTGACACAGTCTATTGTTTCCCCCTGGATGAACTGGTAACTATGCACTCATTGTCACATGAAAAAAAACACAAGAATTGAAAAAGCACCTGAAACAAAAAAGTTTTCTTCTCAATCCCCTCCACGGTACAGAGCTGTTATGAATAATTCCAGGGGGTGACCCTACACTGATAAGGCTGACAAGGGCAGGGGGGGGTGGAATCAATAGCACCATGAGTGCAGTCTTTAATTTGACTGAGACCAACCACACTGACTGAACCCATCCCCACCACCCCCTCACAGTCAACCCCCACACAAGACCCTGGCCAACAGACAAGAGAAATTTAAAATTGACACACAGACCGTGTGCCTGACAATTAAAGATAACACCAGAGATTAAAGGACAAAGCTCCGTGTGTTTGTAAGTATCTGAGCCATGACACTGGCAAGAAGAGAAGTAATTTAAGGTCTAATTTATGGTTCACTGCCAGCAACTTTTTTTTTCCATCAAAACATTGGCTAACAACAGGATTACTCTGAATAATATGCATCTACCAATTTTTATAGTAATAACAACTTAAGAAAGTACTGATATATATATATATATACATAATGTGATATCACTAGTGCATGAATTACAATGAATCTAGTGTATGTGATATGTCCCTAGTTTGAACTTATACAACAAGCATGGGTTGGGGGGGGGGGGTATTTTTCATCTCTTTACATTTTACTTTTTGACAAAAATTCAACTGTCAATGAGCCACCATGACAATTAACCCCAAAGCTTGCAGGAGACAACAAGCATCAAGGGACTCAAACTCTTGACATGCACACTGTTTACCTGGCCCACAATCACATGGCCACAGTGTACAATAATAAACCTTACCTTCTGATTCAAGACTCTGACACAACTAAGAAATTCAACAACCAGACTCGTATCACTTGGATAGCAGTCTTGCCTGCCATGAAAATTTAGTATTTATAACATATCGAGAGTAATAAGGTAGAGTATTTATAAGGTATAGAGAGTTTTATAAGGTATAGAGTATTGTGTAAATTGAATGGAGGAGATGAATCAAAGACTATGAGTTACTCCTTGATTTTTTCTTAATATTTAAAGACTAAAAAAATAACTGTGCAGGAATGTTTGTTTATAAAATCACAAGTACAATTAATTATATTACGATGTCAAAGTAAAAAATGTTTAGATAAAAAAATTGAGTAAAATGTTTAACCTACATGAATATCTGCTTTTCTAGACCTTGCTACAATTGAATATTAGTTAATTCAATCAGATAAATTCTCAGCCACAAGTAAACTAGTCAAATACATTTTAATTTACCCTAGAATGATTATAATCCATATCTGTTTGATCTATTCTGGGATAAAAAGCAAAACACTTAACTTCACACACACACAATTAGAACTAAGAAGTCAACTTTCTGTGGATGATAAAATGAATCTTGCATTTTTGGTAAATATTTTAGCTACAACAGTTGACTAAGTTGTCTAGTAATGATCCACTAAGCTAGAAAACAGACTTGCCATATATACATGTTTACCCAAGTAATATTCAGTTGATTAAGTGATGTTAACTTGTTTATCTACATAAAAAACAACAAATTTATCCCTTGATTTATACAATAAAGTTTATAGGAATATAAATAATATTTCAAACAGGTAACAATGTACAAAGTTAATGATAAACACAACAATGTACAAAGTTAATGATAAAAAGAATACAGTGAGATTACAGTAAAATAATTACAGTTTACTAAGTTAATGAAATTCAATGGGATGAAATGATTTTGAACAAAGAAAACTTTTTCCTCACCTTCCTGATAGGAGGTCTCTCGCTGAAGATCTTCCTCGTCTCTAGGGTCGTAAGTAGGTCCTGTTGGTAGTGAAATACCCCGAACTCTGGATGGCCTCTGGGAAGGCTCTTTAGGCTGTGGCAGATGCGACTGGCCCAGTGCCTGCCCTGAGAGATGTGGATTGTGGCTGATGATGCGCCCTTGCTGGACGCCTCCTAGGGGGCTCTGGTCTGGCATGATATTAAGGCCCTCAGAAGGCTTTTTAGGGTATGGCTGATCTGGGTTATCTAAATCTGTGGCCATTTTAAGCCCATATGGATTCATCATGGCTTCAGAAGTTTGTGGGTTTTTATTGTTTGCCTGTGGCTTGGGAACGGATGAATCACTCGAGTCACTGTAAGTCACATGCTTCCCTAGAGGAAGTTTTGACCCACCGCCGCTGTAAGCTTCTCGGCTCTGAATTGCTGCCATGTCCAGTTCTCGGTAAGTGTCTTCCCCATCTTCTCCATCCAAGCGGCTACTCACCAGCCTGTATTGCATGTCATCCTCATCTGAGAAGGTTAGTGACGTCACGTACACCCGGTTGGAGGAAGACGACCCTTTCATTGGATGATGTGTGATTGATGCCGTTCTTGGAGCCTGCAGGGAGTCAAGATTATGATGTGATGCTCTGTCGGTGGTGTGCACTGATGATGTTCTAGACCTTCTCTGGTCTGATATGAGTATGAAGACTGGCTTCTCTACCTGACCAGTGGATGTCTCATCATATTTAATTGAAACCTGTCTTTTCACTTGAATATTTTCTACATGGACATCAGGGGCAGATAATTGTTTTTCAGTGTCACTGACAGACAATAAATGTAAGCTTTCAGATATCTTGTGTATACCACCTTCAGTTTTGACTACAGGATTAAAATGTCCACCAGTAACATGTTCATCTTTAGGCTCTGCAGCTTTGTTCTCTTCTTCGTGTTTCAGAATATCTAAAGAGTCCACCAGCCCATCTCTGGCGACATTTACACCCAGATTTTCTTTCTTCACACCCTGTGTCGCTGTCACCTCAAGACTGTCCTTGACAAAATCTAAACTGTCAGCTTCAATCTCAATAGAGTTCTCCTGATGGACACTCAGAGAGTCCCGGTTGGATCTTTTGGCAGCATCTCCTTGGGGCTTAAGTCTTTGAGAAGAGTATGGTGTGGTGAATCTAGAGTCTGATTTACTTGAATCCTGAATATCAGTCGAGGTGACCAGAGGCCGGTCTCTAACGCTGCCTAGTAAGCTGCCTCTGGGAGTAACGGATGCTACCACCAATGGAATATGTTGAATATTATTCAAATCAGGCTTTCTAGATGGGTAGGTCTGCACTGGACTTGACTGTCCAGCTGCATAATCTGTATATGTATGAGTTTTGGGCTCGAGCTGAGATGAATGGTCAGGCAAAACTTCTGAACTGTCAGAGCTATGTGAGGTCTTGGCAGATGCCCCTGTGCCTCTGGGGTGTGGTGTGCCTCTGCCTGACCTCGTCAAAATGACCGGCGAAGGTGAATTGTGTGAAAAGGTGGGTGTGTCTGTGTCATCCCTTTCCACAAAGTCATCAGTCAGAGTTGGCTTAGGGCTGCTCTCGTCCCCAGTGTTTTGAGACCCCCTGGACGGGCTCTTTAAAGCTGCAAGCTCAGAGCTTGACGACCCTAAGGTGTCTCTATCAGACTCTGCTATGTCAGACAGGATGACTTCTTTTTCGTCACCACCTAGCAACAGTGCATCGCCCCTCCTGTTCCGAAGATCTGGTTTTCTATAAGATTTATCAGTATCTATAAAACTGCCAGGGTCCCAATTGACTGAAACCAACTTTTGTCGGTTAAGTCTGTTCTCTGGAAAACTTTGGAGTTGCCTACCTTGGTGATTCTCCTTTTCACTGGGGGCAAGTATTTCTTGTTTACGATTGTTTGCAAGAGATTGCGATTCTTTATCACGTTTATCGCTCACTTTCTGTGTCCTATGACCATTAGACTCTTTTGAACTGGAAACAGAAAAATTAACGTTTTCTGATGCTGGCGGAGTAACAAGTCTTTGGTTTGCGTGCCTTTTATTGTCTTTATTGCCTGACTGGGAGTCTGTTAATAGTTTTACTAGCTCTGAGTTCTGTGTTTTAATGCTGCCTTGTTTTTGACCATTCCTGTGAACTGTCAACTGGCTCATGATAGAATGAAGACGGCCATGTCATCACACCACCGCCACTCTAGTTTCTCTTCTGATCTGCAGAAAAAGAAAATAATTTAAATGTCAAACAGAATAGCAAAAATATTTTAATACACACGATTTCACACAATTTGTAAAAATACTAACAGGTTTATAAAATAGCAAATTAAAAATATATACTTTTCACTCACAAAAGTTTTATTTTTACCCCCAAAAATTTCATTTTTACCCCATTTGGGGTAATTTACCCCGGTTCCCTGGCCGCTGTACTAATGAGATAATAATTACACTGGGGTTGTTTTTTTTTTAAACTGTTTTATGACATGGAAGATTAATTTTAAGAAAAACATTTGCTCAGAACAAAACCATTTATCACTGTAAATTGAGCAAGAGATTATATTTTTTAATTTAAAAATTTTTTAACTTTAATTACAGTAGCTGGCTGGCTAATATGATAGTTAGATAACAATTCTAAAGAATGCTTTGCAATAAAAGCAAAAGTGAAATGTTCATTTTTTGGTGAATTCAAAAATTATGTTTTAACAATGCTTTTATATATATATATATAATCACAAAGCATTTAACCACTTTGTTGAATATGTTGTAGCTATTAGATACAAATAAATAATAAAATGTAACATCTGAACTCCACATTAAACTTTAGCCAGTCAGCTATCAATATTTTTAAAATAATCACAAAGCATTTAACCACTTTGTAAAGATATGTTGTAGCTATTAAATACAAATAAATAATTAAATGTAACATCTGAACTCCACATTAAACTTTAGCCAGTCAGCTATCAATATTTTGTAATGAGACAATATTTTTTAAAAATATATACCACTGTCTGAAAATGGTTAATAGAAATGTATAACATTTAAACATTCTAACTATATTACACATAAAAATATCATGCATATATATATATATAAGAATACATTAGTGGACCCAAACCCAGACTAACAAGTATAAATATGCACAATATATTATACATAAGAAAAGGTTAATTATGTTTTAAAAAACAGTCAAAAGTAGTGGGGAAAAAAAGTGTAACAACTAAGTTTTGACATGGGAGACTCCAACGTAGCGATGGTGTACTGAGTAAAGTCAGGTCAGTGATAATATGAGACTTAACTTTATTATTTGCAGTCTACCTTCTTTATATGTGGCCTTTTTCTTTATCAAAAAATATTACCTTTTAAAAATTAAATAGCAGCTACTTTTATACCATTGACCCATCATCCACGTCTATAATTCTTCCCTCTAAAAAAATAGATATTTCCCCTTGCCCCCAGATCTATAGTAATAATTCCAGCCATCAGAATTGAAGCATTAAACTAGCCATCACTACTGCTGTAAGCAACAAGAGCTTTAAATATGTCAAAAAAAAAGATTTGATATGCATCATACATTAAGAATAATGCTCATGTGAAATATATACTATTTAAATACACCACATGCCATATAATGAAAGATTAAGACTTGAAAAAAAAAATATAATGATAAACAAATCCATCCAGTATCCCCTTTTTTCAATTTGTAAAAAAAAAAAGAATAAAGCACATTTCGTAATTTTTCTTTCTTTTATTCTCTAAATCAGTGCTTCTCAAACTTTTTGAAGTCACGGCCCACCTTGGAACGTCAATCAATATGTCGCGGCCCCCCTATTTTTTTTTTTTTGGTTTAAGATTGCCTAAATGTATAATTTTAAACTTCTATATGCAAACTTTTACTAGTCAATACATGCTTTTTCTAAAGTTAACAATGAAAGAGTGAAAGGATGCAACATATAATAATACTATTTACATACAATACATTAGGTTAATTATATTTTATGTGTCACATTTACCAAAATTCCACGGCCCCCCTCCGGAAGTCCACGGCCCCCTAGAGGGCAGCGGCCCACCACTTTGAGAAGCACTGCTAATCAAATCAATCACTAGAAAAAGGTAAATTAACCAAGAAAGTTATGTAATATGCTGCACTTTATAATTACAGTAATAAAGGTTTAAAAAGGAAGATATTTAAGCCACTATACCAACTATTTCTGAGAATTAAACCTTAATCATGCAAATAAAGAGACTAACATCACTATATTCATAGCACTGATATATTTGGCAGTAATTGCTTACAAGAAATATATTCATTTTCGCTAAAGATTATTATAACTCTATGCAAAGGTGATCCTAAAGTCCTGTTATTATTAAATAAGACTAGACGATGATCAAGTTGGCACTTCCTGTTAGGTATATTAAAGTATTTCTTAAAATGTGTCAAAAACTTAAGCATTTCTTAGTGCAGCTATTTTTTTTTTTTACCAAAAGCAATTTATGTGGTATTAAAATATAATCCTTTAACATGAATTTTCCAATGGCACCAAATTTTCTTTTAAGATAATCGGTTAAGTAAAAACTTGATATCTAGGATACGATGGTTAAGCAGTAACAATCTATGACATCAACTAAGATTCTCCTCCGGAAAAAAATAGTAATAAGAGAGAATTTACAAAAAATGAAAAAGTATTGAAAACTGTCTAAATTTTGGGCCATATAAGTATGAAGATGTGAAAAGCATTAAATATATCAATACTATTTTTTTTTTACTTGCTCAAGCTGACTCCTATTTGATGGTATGCACAGTCAGCATAACTCTTGGACCACGTCGGAAGGGCCCCACAAAACACAAACTTTACACTTGCAATATTGTTTTATCACTTTTTTTTTCAAGGGGGCCCAAAGAATGTACGTGTACCCTGGCTGCCCTGGGCCCTTAACCAAACGAAATATGCAAAAGTATATGTGGTGTTGTAAAGGCTCTACTTAGATCTTAGAGTAAGTGGTAAGTAAAGTTCCCTTAGCCCTAAAGGGCCATCGGGGCAGATGAAGTGTAGAATTCATCTTTTTCTATAACCTCGGCATATGAAGGGATTGTGTGCTTAGCACAACGCCCAGCCACCTTTACTTCCCCAACTTAAAGTCAGGTACCCATTTAAAGCTGGGTGGACTTGTGGGACTACTTTGAAACACATTTCACCTGGAAAAATGTCCATGGTTCTCACAAAGAATCAAACCCAGGACTCTCAGGTTGACAGTCGAGTATCTACACCACTCTGCCATCCGATCTTAGAGAATTTACTTATCTTAGTTTAGCTTATATTATAAGGTGGACAACAGATATACACTAAAACCACTCTATAATGTTAAATGCAAATAGCTAAATTTAATTCAACTAAACACATTAACAGGACTTTTTGATAACCCTCTACACATTGAATTGATGAAGCAAAGGCACAGGTAGCTACACTACAATCACATATAAAACTTACTGAGACTGTGCTTTTAGTTATACTGATGGAAACATCAAAAGAAAGTGGCTGAAACTTGTTTTATAAATTATTCATAAATGAACAAAAAAGTAAGAGAATGACTTGCTTGAAAAATAGAATATATAAATTAAATATGGATACAGCTTTATTGACAATTTACGACAATTTTCTATGTCAAAGACTCAAAGTTTAAATTAATCATATTTCATGAACGTCATGGTCAGATGGACGGTAAATGGACGATCATGATGGTTGATTTGAGTTTGTTAAAAAAAAAATTATCTCATAGAATTTTCAAGAACTTTTCGTATTGTTACATGCATTTTTTAATGTATCGAGGTGTAATCAAACAATAACATTTGCTTGAAAAATAGTGTACATGCATTTACTTACAAAAATAGTGTAAACATTTTATCGTAGTCAATGGCATTAAATGGAATGGATGCCGGATGTTGAGCCTAAAAAGCATCTATTTTATTGCTTGGTCGCTATAACATTTTGTGCAGAACTACATTTGTTCTTAAATGTCTGCCGCACAGACCTATATATCATTGTTGTTGTTTTGTTTGTTTGTGTTTTTAACTTTTTTTATATATTTTTTTTTATAAATGCGTAAACAGCCTGGGATATCCCCGGCACGGAGAACTGTCATCCCCGGCTCTGCTTTCGCTAATAATTCTTTGAGGGGGGTGAAACCATAGACATGTATCCCCGTCTTTGCAGACTTTTTTTTGTAAAAGGGTATCTTTATTATTGTAGCTCTTTTAAAATGAAGATCTAGTAACTAGGGAAAACTCTTTTGCTTAGAAGTTTTATTGTGCATAGCAGCAAAACAACGCTATTACTATTAGGTCTCGATCATAGACATATTATATAGTATGTCTAAGGTCTCGATAGTAGATGACTAAGATGTCTACTTGAAGTACTTGTTAACAACTTATTTTCTAGTCCAAAATTACTATGAATCAATACAGCTATTTTGTAATTGGTATATTTATATAAACGTTGAAAAATTAAAAGGCAAACAAACAAAAACAATCAAAAGATGACTTTTAGATGTGTGTGAAATTTCTTGACAGTGGTCAAGAGTGAGTGGACATAAACAATGGCCATTGTCAATGGCTGAGAAAGGGTAGAAATATGAATGCTTTAATAAACAAAGGTTTAATCAATAACATATTTTTAATTAAATGGCTTTTATATGATTAGCATAACATTTTTACCCCCTGTAATATCCATAAGCTAGTTAAAAAGGTATAATTAATTAATGCAGTGGCTAGGTGACTATCTAGACAGACTCCGTATTATTTTTTTTCAGGTTCTGTCTATAGATGTGCGCATGCCTGGCAATCGCAATTATTTGTTTTCGGGTCCTTCCACTGAGCTCTATATTTAGGCTTTATATAGTATAGAGCTCAGTGGGTCAGATCATTTATATCTATGGGTCCGTCTAAGCCAAACATAGTTGGATATAACAATTTCATTCAAATAACATAAGTTTAAAAGAAAATTTAAAAAATTTGCTAAAGCACACAGTAACCCTTAAAAATTTTTAAAGGTGAAATATTTTTTTATAGTTACAAAGTTTACATAAAAACCAATAAGACAAAAAAATAAGTATCAAGATCTTTTATATTTATTTATACTTTATTCAATTCTGATACATTTCAAAACATTTTATCCAGAAATAAATTTTTATCTTTTTCTAAATTATATTTCCTTACTTTTTCCCCTAATAAATAATGCGTTTATATTTTTAAAAAAAAAACATATCGCCTGTAATTGCTTGTACACATATATTATTCTATTTCAAATTGGATGCTATGTAATGTGATCCTAATTTGAAAAACCATGATGTGACAGAACATGTAGTGTCACCTGTCATCCGTTATTAGAATCAAATTAAAAAACCATGTTAAAATCAAATATTTTTATTGCTATGATACAAGTTCACATGTTTAAATATGTCTCCTTTGCCCACATATAGGGAAAACGATCTCTACTGAACAAAATATTTCATTGAAAAAATCAAAAGCGGAATCAAACAAAACAAACACAGCAATATGATTAATATGTACTCAGTTGACTCTCTGCTGTCAGCCCACCATTACCTATTTTTTAAAAATTATCTTCAGTAAAATGAAGAATTAACAAATGTTTTAGTAATGGAGAGATGTTATATATTTGTTTTGGTTAAGAAGGAAATGATTTATATATTTAGCTTCTGCCTATCTAGTCTGGGAAGTTTCCTGCACACCAAGTTAGACTATGTCATTAGAGTACACCACAGAGTATATAATGAAACGAATTTGCATCCTTATTTTGGCAAGTACTTATTGTAAAAAATATAAATGGAGGATTTTTCACGAAGTCATTGAAACTATTACCAGTTATAAAAAAATATAATTATTTGACGTAGCACAACTTGACCATGTTTTATAGAGTATTTTCTTTTTTAAGTCACTGAATGAAAAGGAATACAGCATAGATTTCCATTTTAAATGTCATTGAAAGTATTGCCAGCTTAGTTTCAAAAGTGACATGATTATGTAGGTCTCTATGGACAACAGTTATGGGTCTCCCTTTGTTCACCCTGTTCAGCTTAAATAAATCCCTCTTCATCCTCTTCATTTAGAAGTATTTGGGGCAAATAAGATCAGGCTCATTAAGCCCAGAACTTATCAGAATTTAGTTCCAAATTAACCTCGATATTCAAACATAAAGAAACAATTGATCAAGAATTGAATAGTAGGTTGATATTTTATTAATGTAAAGATTTGTGGGGAATAAAATATGTTTCATTTTCATAACTTTTAAAGTTTTCAATTTAAAAACCTTACATTACCTGAGGTGATGTTCTCAAAGATAGATCTGAATGGTGATCTTGAGACTCCTTTATGTGCTGTGCCCCATAACAAACAGTGTATGAATATTTTCACTTTAAACTAAATTTTTAAATTTCTGAAGTGAAGCAACAATTCAATCAAGAATTATAATTATTTAATGAAGAAAAAGTATGCTATAAGCTCATTTATGAGATTAAAAATAAAAAGAAGAAATGCAAGTCTGTGTTTAAAAAAAATTATTTCTGCGAAGAATGGGAGACTACCTTATGAATTCATTTGACAGTGATGATGGTGAAAAAAAATGGATACCTACTTTAGTCCATGTTATATGTAGTCTCAGTTAATGAACATGTCAACTCTCAAACATGACAGGTTAATGGAGAATGTAGCAGAAAAATTAATAAACGAAGAGAGCTCTTATAAAATTTCAAGAGATCAAATCATTAATTTAAAATAATACAAATAATGAAGAAATGTAAAATAACAAAAATTGTTTCTGAGCTTTTTTTTCCCAAATCTTTTTATCGTTTAATATATTTTTTTTTAATTTGTGCAGATTTTCCTGAATTTTGTAATGGAGTTGGAAGTTAAGCAACAGTAATGTGAAATAGTAATAGTGTATACCAAACTTTACGCGCAAAATCAATATTTTTTTAACATCTATGCTATAAATGGTGGTTGGGAGAAAACACATGTCTAACTCTAAGTTAAATAAAAACAAATGGAGCTCTCTTTGACTTCAAGCATGAGTGAACTATCTCATTCTTTATTCGTTTTTAGATAGTTAATACTTATAAGTATATGCTGTGACTGGATGTGTTGATTGTACTTAATGTGGAGAACTTGACTGTCTGTGAGACAGTACTAAGTTTGTTTGACTTAATATTTTACATAAATGTTTCTAAGACTGAAAGAATAATAATTTCAACAAGCTTCTGATTTTTGACAACTTTTATTTTCTATATAATGTTAAATGTCTTTATGTATATCATGCACTATAATAAAGCTAAATCATAAGTTGAAATTTAACCTGACCAGTGAAAATGTGTCATTTTTACTCAGTTTCCACAGAAAACCTGATAATACAAGGTAGGGGTGCCTCAGGTCCATTAAGAAATCTAAAGAGTACAAAATTTGGATTTAATAAAAGGTCCTTAATGACTAATATTAGTCAATGGTATTGTAGATTGTAGTGAATGGTACAAGATGCAGCAAAACAATGGGGAAAAATATATTTATTATAAGGGATTTATATATTTTTTTAAATTTTCATACAGTCTCCAACATATAAATCACACCTAAAATCACAACATGACACACAATGCACATACGATATGCTAGAGTGAAATAATTGTTTCTTATTAGGCCTAGTTATTGTATTTCCTACCACTTGCACAAGTAATTCATAAATAAGGCAAATTAGCCTCCCTTTGAAACTGTTAGAGCTAGAACGGCTTACCTGAACCGTTTCGCATTCCTAAATATGTGTGTGTGTGTGTTATATAGGCCTATATGCATAGAGAGGGGGAGAATTGTAACATTAACCTACTTGTGACACCTATTTGAGTTTTACAAGAACTGTACTACATGCCAAATAGAGTGCAATCTCAGTTGTCTCATTATAATGCTCAATTTCAGATAGAATATCAGTGATTCTTGATCCAAGCAATCTTGCTCTTGTTATCTATCCTTTGCGATTTAATCAATATAATTAGTTTTACTACCGACAGAGATCTAATTTTATCTTTGACCTTGACATTTAATCTTTTCATTGTATGGTGCCATTAAAGTTTCATTATTTAGTATCGATCTAATCGAATACTGAACAACTTCAACAAGCATGTAACTATTACACAATATTTATACACATTTACACTAATAAAAAAAATAAGAGTACATCTTTTTTCGCATGGACTATTGTGAGTAAATTACTAAATGAGTAACGTGTATGCGAATGCAATAATTTAGCAATGAAATCAATTATAAAAAAAAGTCAGAGGTTAAATTTTAGAAAAAGTTTCATTATTAATTAATTTGCGCGCAAAATTTAACTTTCTTCTGTATTCTGTTTATGATGCGAGACCTATATGAGCCTAGGATAAAAATTTTCCAATGAAAATGTAATATTTCAGGATATCGATACATTTCAAAGGTAAACCAAAAGTATCAATCTATTCATTCAATTAATGCATTTTCAATAATAAAAGATAATACGAAAATTAATGCAATTAATTACTTTAAATTTAAAATCCTTTGACTTAGTGTTTGCTTGTTTTTCTATATTGTTTTTATCTGCAATATCAAATACGCCTTTTAAAAAAAATGGATTATGATAAAACAAGTAGACTATAAATAAGTAGCAGACTATAAATAATGTGGAGAAAAGTGTGAGGTTAATTTTCTAAAATTAATTATAAGATCAGCTGGATAATTTTGAGAAAGTATAAACCCGTCATAGGGCTTGTACCCGGTGGGCGCACACCGGGTGAGCTCGCCCGTCATAAAGCTTTTACCGGCTGCAAGAGTTGTTAGTATCGGTATCGGCCAATACAGTATCGGCGATACTTTTTTAGCATCGGTTGCTGTATTGCCGATCCTTTTTGTATCAAGTATTGATTTGTGTATTGCCGATACATTCTAAGCTAAAAAATTTCGATACTCGATACCAATACTATCTATTGCCACTATTAGATAATTGCAAAAAAAAAAAATACCTTGTTTTAAATGTAAGCTACATACATTCAATCACTACCAGTAACCAAATACATCCACCCTACCAATATTAACACCACCCACCTCCCCACCAATACAACCACGGTCGGCGAATTGAAGGAAAAATAAAATTAAATTTTAATTTTCTTTTGAAGTTTTTGCTTTGCGCGCCGATATCTATAAATGTTATTCTTATATTTATTTACTTTCTTCCTATTAACTATTTGTTCAATGTTTCAATAAACGACAGAAAAGAAAACTATATTTCTTTTTTGATCGATATGTCAGTTCTATAAAAACTTGCACTCTTTATAATTTAAATAATTTTTTTTTGTTCTCAAAAGTATTGGGAGGGTGAGCTCCCCCGCCGTAGGGGCTTTACCGGCAACTCACTTTACAATTGTTTGATAACTTTAGTTTACTTCGATCCCAGTTAAATACCAATGGAAAAATTGACAAAATACAACTATTTTATTAATAGATTGCCCTTCGAACCCACGTCGATTTGGTACAGAGGTAGATGTCTTAGCCGTTACACCACAGTACCTGTTAGTCGATGTTTGACAGTTATGTCCTTAATTATATTACTTCAACATTGTATTCATTTCGCTCTAAATAATTACACTTGCGGCTCCAGTTTCATATTATCTTTTATTCATTTTGAAAATATTCATTTTTAACATTTTTTTTTTCTTTTGTTTAATTTATTTTCTTGCATTGACCTTTAACCTCTGCTCTAGTACTAAGAGACTCGGTGTGTACTCTGGTGACACTAACGGTACTACACACGGAAATTCAGTGAGAAGCCATGGGCGAATGCACGGGAAAGTTGCTTAGTCTCTAAAAGTTACACATTCGGTATTATATTTTTGAAGAAAAAGCATTGATTCTGTACTAAAATTTATAAAATGCCGATTCGTTGTGAAATGCATCACAGAATTCAATAAATCAATTGTGTTGACTATATGTCATCACAATTTGTGACTGTATTAACCACCGGCGGCGGAACGAAATATTTTAAGGAAGGGGGGAGCCAAAATTCAAGGGGGGGGGGGCAAGACGAAATATGACCTAAAGACAAATTTTACCCCCTTAATTCAATAATAGAAAGTAGTAATTCTGTAGCAAATATTTAATCGATATTATTAAAAAAATAATATATTAAAAAAAATAATAATGAACATTGAGCACTTCTGTCGTCAACTGATTCGTAATATGAGTTTGTTTACAAATTTAATAGTGAAATTAGATCAGAAAATTACTGATAATTATCATGTATGATGATGAACATGAAACTGAAACTGGAAACGGGAAACTCAATAAACAAAAAGTAATTTATGAAAGGAGAATAAAAATTACCTTTGCCGCCAATCAGTAGAAGGCAAACTTTCACCCCGATTTCAGGTTTTACTAGCTTCTCTCCCACATAACTAACTTACTATAAATATGATCGGTAATGGAAACCAAATAACACATTACTTACTACATTATTACATTCCATTCCTTCATCCATAGGAATAGTCATCTTTTGCTACAGTCATGCCTAAGAGAGAGAGAGAGAGGGAGGGAAAGAGGGAGGGAGGTAGGGAGAGAGAGAGGGAGGGGAGAGAGAGAAAGAGAGCGGAGAGAGAGAAAGAGAGCGGAAGGGGAGAGAGGGTGGGAGAGAGGGGGAAAGAGAGAGAGAGAGAGAAACTACCAAAAATGTTGAATATCACATTGCTTTAAGATTAATGTACCCTTTTATTGCATGCAAATAAACCCTTTTTTACGCGTCTTATTTTAAATCTTAATTAAACGTCAAATTACGCTTCATAAATAAACAGAGAATCTTATTTTAAACCCGGACAAAGCCGGGTACTTGCAACTAATTTTAAAATATGCCACAACAGCTCTCAATAATGTGATTACTGTAAAATGTAAATTAATTATAA